>JAHWFP010148361.1:0-37008 GCA_023313725.1 Lithobius niger
CGGTAAAGGTGGCAGTTCATTCAAATGGCTGTTGGGCGAAAAAAGCAGCAAGTCCGTCTCTGAAAAACACTCTATTCACGGTGGATTAAAACGTGTCAACTTTTTTCGTAGCCAGCCACAGGAAGTGTGGCCATCTTAAGTAGGAAATGGCTGCACGTTTTCTTGACAAGATTCGGTGACTAACCCACTCGAGTGTCAAGAGTCATCTTCACTTCCTCACCCGAAACGTTTGTGACGTCATACTTTTGCCCCGTGGCATTTCATTCAGATGGCTGATGATACCTTTTTATTAAGAGCAAAGAAAGACACTTTCCATTTCCTGACGCCCAGTCAAACAGAAGGGGTGGACCCAATAATCCCACATGGTCAATTTACATTCTTGCTCGCCCTGACGCAAGTTATCGTGGAGGCATGAGTTTAAAAAAAAAAATATAAACAAAATCATGAACACGGAAAACAAAGGCCTTTCTTGTAAAGTGTACTTGAGAAGAGGGAAGAGTAATTTAGTGTTTTTATGACTACGTCAAACGATATCGCATTTCGTATCGTATGATTTGATCCTAAGAAGGCTTGGTTACCTACCCTTTTTGATAGCCTATAAAAGCAGGAAAAAGCAGTTATAAAACGGCATTCCTCGCATTTCTCGAGGAGGAGGCGGGGAATCTTTTGTTTAGGGAAAAGCAATTTTAATGGCGTTATTAGTAAGACGTAAAGGCATCATTTTGTGAAACGCGCATATTTTATGGGATGTTAAGGGTTCGGCATTGGAAAACCCTGAACTTTAGACATACCCTACAATTTTAAAATGGTGTCGTTAACAAAAAAACTTGTTTCAAACTTGTTCCGTATTGTGTTAATGTAACTGTGCATTTTAATTTCGTGTGAGCAGTAAATCAAAAAGTGTAATTATAATATTATTTATTATTCCTAATTTTGGGCAATCTTGCGGCCTTGTAACGAAAGCATCTCCCCTCACTTGATTTCCTGAGTTTACCCTACACCCAACACCCTGCCACAAAAGTGGCCAGGTTATCAAGCACTCGTTAGCCAGCAACCAAACTTTATCGTATCACATCATTAAGACCGTTAATCCATAGCAATTGATTGATTTTAATCCAGAGCCGCCAACTCAACAATCCGTAGTGCGCCACCAACTCACTATTAACAATGTGCGGAAGTGTAAGAATTTCTCCGTACGAGCTCTATCATTGCTACCCAACAACGATATTTGGGCGCACGGAAAGTTCGGGTTTAATAGAAGCGTCATTGCCGAAGATAGGCAGTAACTGTGCTTCAGCATGACGCCATAAGGAAAATGGCGTCTCCCAGTTGAGAAAGGGCAACATGGCTCGTCGAAACTTGAACTAATTCGCCAATCTCAGTACAAAGACGTTTCCGAACGTCTTATGGAAGGGAATCCCGAGATGTTACGTCCATAACGTGATGGTTAACAAAGCTTCATGCAATAGGGTTTGTGTGTAAAGACGAAAGACCCAGGCGTAGGTGTGGAGGAAATTTGTGCAGCTTTCGCGTACATTCCATCCAAACAGGTAAGACGTGCACCACGTGAGTTGCAAATACCAAGGTCGTTTGTGTACTACTTTCAGGGGTGCTGCCGGGAGTACCAGCTTTTTTCACAGTTTTTCACATTCCCACTTTTTATTTTTTTCACATTTTTCATATACCCGCTTTTCATTTTTTTTCACATTTTTCACATACCTGCCTACTATTTTTTTCACATTTTTCACCTACCTACTTTCATTTTCGCATCATTATTTCTTCGTTTTCATATATCACCAGTTTCACATTTCTTTAGCCTAATACAAATATCTCTTTTCCAGTAACCATTGTTAATTTCTCTGTAATCTCACTCAAGGGAGCGAGAGCGACTTGAAAGCGACTCCATCAGTAAACCAACGAATTTTCTTCTAACCACAGGCATACCTACGTAATTCCGAGCCCAAAATTATGGCGGATAATTCGATTGTTTTTACTTAATTGTGCGTTTTGCCTTTTTTTCACACCAATACTCATATTTCTCACATTTTTTCACATATTATTTTACCACTGGTATATTTTTCACATTTTTCACATTTTTTTTTTCACACCGGCAGCATCCCTGTACTTTGTTTACATCGACCTTGCATTCGTAGCTTACGTGATGCTTCTCTAACCGATTTGGATGGACTATGCGGGAAAGCTGCACGGATTTTATCCAAACTTTCACCCGAGAGCCTTGTGCCTTTACACACAGACCCTGTTGCAATAAACTTTGTTTACCATCCCTTTATGGACATTACATCTATGGGGCCCCGTCCATTACATCGTTTGGAAACATCTTTGCACTGTGATTGGTGAATTAGTTTTGACCAACCACACCGCACGTTGCGCTTTCTCAATGGGATACGCCATTTTCTTTATGACGTCATACTGGATCACTGTTACTGCCGATCTTTGGCAATGACGCTACAACTAAAAAAACTTGGAGAGTCTTCCTACCTTTCAGTGCAAACCGCATGTGAATTGGCTTTTTTTTTTTTTTAAAGTTATGAATTTTTGTAATCAGACAGTTATTTTGTGGACACCCTATAGATTAAGGTTATAAATCGGAAAATAAAATATCCACTTACTAAAAATTGCAACAACTGCCAACAAATAAAAAAAAAAGAGCATTTTCTTAGGTCCAAAGACCAGCATTGGCTTGACAAACCACGCTAATGTTTTTGCCTCCGTGTATATCGTACACCCAAGATTTAGATTTACAAATCCGTTGTAACTCTGTAAATCTTGTGCAAATCATGTAAATCTTGTGTGAATCATTCAAATCTTGTAACTCTAGTACAAATCTTGTAAATCACGTAAATCTGACGAACATCATTTAAATCTTACTTAAGTATTTTGTAAATCTTTAAATCCCAGAAAATCTGCAAATCTTCACTTAAATCTTCAAATCTGTAAACAGGGCCGGATTAAACCTCGTAGAGGCCTGGTGCTTAAGCTGTATTGTGGCCCTATTCCCTCACTCCCCCCCCCCCCACCACAGTCCCACAAAAAGAGTTTTCTATTTTTTGAACAATCATTTTTTTTCCGTAAAAACAGTAAAAGTAAAGAAAAAATTTTTTATTAAATTTTTTTCTTTTTTTTTAAATTTAAAAAAAAAAAAAAAATAGTACCTCATTTTATTTTTCCAGTGACCGTGAGGCACCCTTGAGGCCCCTTTCGGCCTGTGGCCCCGGTGCTTCAGCACCCAAAGCACCCCCCTTAATCCGGCCCTGTCTGTAAATCTGTGGAAATCTTCAAATCTCCTGTAAATCTGTGTAAATCTTGAAAAACTTCATGTAAATCATTAAATCTTACTTATATCTTTAGTAAATCTTTTAATCCCAGCAAATCTGCAAGTCTTCATGTAACTCTTCAAATCTGTAAGTCTGTGTAAATCCGAAAATTTTTTTGTAAATCTTTAAATATCTTTAAATACGTAAATCTTGAAAAATCTCATGTAAATCTTTAAATCTTAATTAAATCCCAGCAAATCCGTAAATCTCCGTAAATCCGTTGGAAGATTTACAGATTTTCAAATCTCGTACCCTTTTTTCTCTTGTCGAACCCCTCTGTGTGTATCCAGTGCCCATTGCAGCAAGCTCAACGACCGGATGTGGTTGTCAGCCTCGTAACCAGTAAGGCCTTATTGTCGTTTCTCCATACGTGTTATTATCCCCTTGAAAACCGGTGACTCTGTGGCAGTCGCTTTTAGAGTTCCAATTATGTCTATAAGTCTGAGACATCATTCGACCACATTTCCTCGAGGTTTGAAGACCAAGTTTCCGTTCACTGCGCTGTGCCTTGCTCGCAGTCCTCGGGTTCTCAGGAAACCTTCTAAACTTCGTCTCTGCACTCAGTACTTTTCATTGCTGTGAGTGCGGCTTTCTTGGACCTAAAAATGCTCATTTTTGTTATCTGTTGCCACTTGTAACTTTCAGCAAGTGGAACTTTTTTCTTCAGATTTACAACCTTAGTGTATGTTTCGAAGCTTTAGGGATTGGACAAAACAGTTTTTTATGCTTAAGAAAATCCGCTCTCACAGCATTAGAGTGACGAAAGATGCTGTTTGGTTTTTACTTCCAGTGTCCCTTGCAACTAGCTCAGCGACTGGTTCCAGACTACTTCCGCTCTATTCGTGAATGACATCAGCTGTGAGATTAGAATCGGATTAAGGTACGAGTCCTCACTACATGGATTTTGGTTTGAACGTTAAACCCTTCATTCCAGAAACAGAGGCGTATTTGTCGATCCGCACAATGAGGGAGACAGATGAAGTTCAAACACACTAAACTAGTAGAACGCAGCCGAGTAGGCACTTGGTCTCCAACTCAAGAGGAAGTGGGATCGAAATGCGCCACTGACCTGTGGGAATTTAAAATACCACTCGTCAGAGAACGTTAAAGAGATTCGTCAAGGATAAACCAAGAATCCAGCCACAAAAATGAACACTCCTGTGGCATTTATATCATAGTTCTGAATAGTACATACATTTTTGGGGAAAAGTGAACATTGATTTTATGGGATTGGCAGATTCCAAGGATACCACAGCTACAAATGTGTTGTCCTAAAACCAGTTCTGTAGAACCAGGCCTAAACATGTATTTAAAAAAAAAATCCAGAAACTCACCTGAGGTAGTAAACTAGGGAAAGGCGGCTAGATAAGTCAATAGATAAACAATAAATAGGTGGATAAATTAGGACGATAGATAGATAGATAGGTAGATAGGTAGAGAGATAGATAAACACATAAGTAGCTAGTTGGATAGACAAGTCAATAGAAAGGTGGATAGATAATTCGATAATTGAATAGATAAGCCAATAGGTAGGTGGCTTATAGTCGACAGAGAGATATATAAGTCAATAGGTAGATAGATAGATAGAATGATTGATTCACTCAATGTATTTCCAAATTTATTAGTAAAATTCCTTTGAATACGTCTACATTGTAGGCTATGTTGACAATGACATGCGTTTTCTAACTAAGTCCTAACTAATTTTATTTTGCAACTAACACCTACATGTCACAATTTATTTTACTTTTTATTTAGGCACAATGTTCTAAAAGTATATTTACCTAAAGAGTAGCTGACTAATCTCCCCTTGGCCTAAATGCCTGTCAGTTTACACATTTTACTCTGTTTGCTCAACCATTAAAATAGTTAAACAGCAGCTAAAAATAATAATCTAATCAGACTTGGCAACCAAAATATTTAACGATTGTTGACATGTTTTAAAAAGAATGTTAACGACCACCACCGCCGTTTCCATTCACTGTAGTCAATACGTGTTCTATATCAACATCATCGATCGCGCTGTAACGTGTCTGCATCTTTTCTGACTAAACAGCCGCAATTAACCTGTTTTTTTTTTTCAATGGGTTATTGCAATGAAATAAAAGAATCCGAACGAAATTAAAACGGAGGAAGTGGAGCCAGCGATGGGAAGAAGATGCCAATCAAAAATGGAGGCGTGATCGAGTGGCCTGCCCTCAAGATCTACTTTTATTACTACTGTATGAATAATCCGTGATCTTTCAATTAGCCTCAAAGAACATGGGAAAAAGTTCAGTAATTATTTGGGGAAGGTTTTCCACATCTCAAAAATAGTGTTCGTGCTCGTATTCGTAACGTGCCTGATTTAGCCTAGCAAAAATATTTTATGGGGGTTGTTTAATTATCTATCTATATACAAATTTCGCTTAGGTGGGTGAGGATGGTGATAGGGATAGGCGGTCATTAGGACACACAATCCAAACTTAGGGGGCGTGTTCATTCTTTACACAGTAATGAAAGGGGAGAGAGCATGCTCACAGTAGCAATGAAAAAGGGTGAGCAGTAGGCAATGTGAAGGGTAATGTCGATTACGTACAAACAGTGAGTAATAAACGAAATATTACTACGTATTGTTGACACAAAACTACGAACTTCAATCTTTAATTGATTGGTAATTGGTTGATTAATTGATTGAATCAAAACCACTCTAGGTCATACGCCCCAACAACCAAGAAATAACTACCATGAAACTTTCGGCCCCCAACATAAACAACACCCAATGTGAAAAAAAACTTGCCTTCCTACTAGACAGGCGTATGAAAATTGCATATCTAAGTCCGCTCTGAATTCACTCTGATACTTTTTAACATATACTAGCTTCCGGGGCCTTTGCCCCAAACCCCCTCCCCCGTCACTGCCCCCACTGCAGGAAGCAGTTGTTAAACAATTGTTAATTTGAAACGAATTCGTGGGAAAATTTCATCAATCAGTTGCGAGAGTTTTCCTACATTTCAGTGCAAACCGCATGTGAATTGGCTTTTTTTTTTTAAAGAAGTTATGAATTTTTGTAATCAGGGAGTTGTTGTATGTAACTCATCGTAAGGAGTTGGACGAAACAACGTTTATTAGGCCTAAGAAATCCGCTCTCACAGCATCGGCGCGATAAATACGCCGTTGCTGTTTACCTCCATTTTCCTCCAGTGTCCATTGCAGCTAGCTCAACGATGGGCTCCAGTTGCGAGCCTCGTCAAACAATATGACGTCATTGTCGCTAGCGTTACGTCCGTAGCGATGCAGTTCGTCAGTTTTTCGTGCAAAGCATTCGTCATTATTATTGAGTATGGCAATACTGATCATTATTCATTTAAAGAGGTCGACGATTCTGATCTGCACAAATTTTTTATTTTACCGATCTTATTCCTTTTACTGTAATCGGCCCAATAGCATGTAAACTACCACTTCCTGCCTTGTAACTCGCGGTCATGTCATTGCTAGTAATTCTTCGTTCGCTGATGTTGTTCTGACATGGAGGAATCGTGGATCATTAATAATGAGTTGACCTGCTGCAATAACTAGGTTGCAAAAACAAACTATACTACGATCTAAAACTACTTCATTTTTACTGTAAATCTAAGACCGCATCATAAAAAAATATAATAAAAAAAATATAAAAAATGTCAAATTTATAAAATGAGACCCCCACCGCTTTCAACCCAATCCCCTCTGAAACCCCACCGTCTCCAACTTAAATTTCCGCCGGCTTGACGCCCTGCGAATGGATCCTCATTTTTTTTTACAGCAGATCTCCAAGCTACTGCCTATAACAAAACAATAAAAATATCACAAATATCTCTCGCTTTCGGCTAACCCTAAGAACACGTTATGGCACGTTTACGCAGCGACTCGCATTTCCATTCTCGCAGCTAGAAGCTAAAAATTACGTGAAATTCCAACATGGCGGTGGCTTTAGCTCTGCCATCTAGCAACGAAAACAGTCAATAATGTAAGTGAAGATGCGACTGGGAAACTTGGTTTGTCAGGATGAATTCTTTATCTTATTGTCACGGATTACAAGACTGCAATCATTTATTCAAACGATGTCGAATTAAGCTAATCCACGTAGCGTTGTTACCATGGCAACGATACCTTTGGCATCGCGATTAGCTTCTCGCTGCGAGAATGCAAAGGCGAGCCGTTGCGTAAACGTGCCCTTATGACAGGAGCGTACTGACTACACGATAAAACGGGAGGTTTCCCGTGGGGCTTATGCTCTGTTGGCATGTCGGGGGCGGGGCGATTTCTACGAAATACGACCATTCTCCCCCCCCCCCCCCCTGTACGCCCCATGTTATGTAAAGAAATCTCGCTTTGCAGAAAATGTTTGCGAGACTCAGAGCGCTAGCAACGGCCATTCAACCAAGGATCCTTCTGACCTTTCCGGTTGGGATTACCTAGATAAATTGTCTGTCTTTCTGGGAGCGCGCCAAAATTCCAAGGTCCTTCGACCAATGAGAGCTAGTTGCCACTGAATGTCTTTAATAGTTATGATCGTTTTATTAAAACATAGCAAATCACGTTAATGATTTAAGGACATGTTTATGTAACTATCTCGCTTTCCGTTATCGCAGCTAGAACGTAATTGTGTCAGCGAAGGTCTCGTTGCCACTGATTTTTCAAGACAGATGTTAAAACTATGGGGGAAAAAATGGGGCATCTTTCGAATCTACATTATTTATCTGAAGCTGCGGCTGGAACAAATACGGGGGAGGGGGTAAAAATTTCTAAACGATTTTCATATATACAACCTCCTGCAATGTTAAACAATAGTGACGAATCTAGTTCATAATTCATTTACTCTTTAGATTTGTTTGTATCATATTACTCAGAGCGGTTAAATTACCTGTGCCAATTATAAAACTAAAACTAATAATTAAACAAACTTACAATATATTTTTGTTAGCCCAAATCTATTTCCGTGTTTGGGGTCTAGCAGGAATATTCTATCACATTATTACAACGCTGCTGTCATTATCTCTCTCTGTTTATGTAAATGCTTACAGTCGTATGAATCCGTGACAGTAAGCTAAAGATTTTCCCCTGACGAAATAGTTTTCCTTGCACAAGGGAAATTTAGGGTGGAGGCGGGGGCGTGGGGTTGGGGGGGGGAGGGGTTCCTCCCAGACCGGAAGTGATGAATAAATTCTGGTAAAATTAGGAACTTACAAATAAGGAAAAAACTTAGAAAAATAGGCTTTTTAAGCATTTCAAAAGCTGAAAAAGCTGTTGCTGAAAAAGTTCGTTTTACAGGACTCCGAGGGACTTAAACCAACCCTTCCAGACACGTTACTTGAACCCCCCCCCCCCATGTATTCCAATTCCTTTTGACCACCTTTCCCCCAAACAAAATTCTTGAGTGCCTCACTGTTAGGGCACGTTTACGCAACGACGCGCCATTGCATTCTCGCAGCTAGAAGATAGTAATCATCTAAAACTTCAACATGGCGGCGATTTTAGCTCTGCCGGCTCACAGCGAAAACAGTCTATGATGTGAGTTCAGAAGCGAATGGAGAAATTAATTCGTCACGAGGATTTCTTTATCTTATTGTCACGGATTATAAGACTACAAGGCTTTACTCAATCGATGTCGGACTTACCTAATCCAGGTAGCGTTGTTACCACGGCAACGACAACGCTACCAACGCGATTCAATTCTAACTGGGAGAATACATAGGCGAGTCGTCGTGTATACGTGTCCTTGCTAACGTTTTCGTTGCGATCCGATCAGCTAATACCGAAGTCACCGATATTTTTTCTAGCTTTTAGCGGTAAGAATACAAAATGGGATCGCTGCGTAAAATACGCACCCTAAATGTACACAAGATAGACTATCCTTGCTGCTGAAACAAATTCCCTACAGCACCTCACGAACTTCCATTGCTGACAGTTTCGTTGCGATTCGGCAAAGCCAAAGTAGGCACTACGTTGAAATTTCCGACTATCCTATAGATTCAAGTGATTAATTTGGTGTTGCATACGGGAAATTTAACGTGTATTTATGAAACCATCTCGTGATGCGTTCTAACGTCTAGAAACTTGATACGATGGTGAAATTACCATTAACATAGTAACAATACAACCTGATAGCCTCTCTATAACGTTGTTTAGCTAAATGCGTGCATCCGTATCATTTCGTGACAATAAGATAAAATATTCCTTCTAGAAAAAATATTTTCTGAGTCATTGCTGAATTCCCCCCTCCTATTACTGGTTGAGGGGAGAAAGAATGTGGGGGGAGGGATTAAGATGGTCAAATGGAATACGACCGTTGCATGTGCTGAAGGCCCCTGGTTTTATCCTGGTTAACTCGGGAAGAGAATGGGCCAGGAAATGAGCTAGTACTCATGTCGATTGTGTCATGTGATGATCGTATAGGTATTTTTAAGTAAAATTTTTCCTATCCGTCAAGAGATACGGTTACCCATTAAAATCTACGTTAACTTGTCTAATATTATTATTTTGTAACTAATCGAAAAGGACGTTAATTCCCCATTTTCCTTTATTTTAGTGACTGTTTCCTTACGAGTAGAAAAGGATGTTAATTCTACTATTTCCTTTTTTTTTTCAAAATTACTGACTGTTTCCTTACTAGTCAAAAAGAACATTAGTTCTGTTACTTGTTATTAAATACTGTTTTCTTACGAGTAGAAAAGGACGTTAATTCCACTATTTCCTTTTTTATAGTGACTCTTTCGTTATGAGTCGAAAAGGGGTTTAACTCCTCTGCATCCCGTTTTTTAAATCTCTGAATGTTTCTTTACGAGTAGAAAAGGACGTTAATTCCACCACGTCCCTTAAAAATGGCCGTTAATTCCACTATTTCCCTTATTTAATTACTGACTGTTTTCTCGCGTGTCGAAAAAGACGTTAATTCCACTATAACCCGTTCCATTATATTACGTTGCATTACTATTTCGTTACTAGCCAAAAATGACATGAATTCCACTATTTTCTCTTTTTTAAATTACTGTTTCCTTACTAGTTGAAAAGGATGTGAATTCTACAGTATTCCACTGTTTCCCTTTTCTTAATTCAGTACTGTTTCATTACGATTCGAAAGACCTGAAATTGAAGCCATCTTCTTTATTTAGCCAAATCACCAACCAACACAGTGGCTCAACAAAGCCACCCTGAAATTTCATTATTTACAACCCCTAGCTACTAGAAAATGATCTAAGGCCTTATGAATGCAATATAACGGTTGGAAAGTGCAGAGACTTCGAAAAATTTGACTCCACCTTTTTTTTTTTATTTTGCTGATTTTATTTTTATCGGGTGACACACACGCCATTTGTGAACGAGTATAAACAAGCCTTTGTTTTCCGTGTATTTCGCAATTAGAAATCTGGTAAGAAGGCCAAGTGCAAATTTGTTTAAGCAAAGCAGTCCCACCCAAAGCGTTTGAATAAATATTGAATCGCTGTGTAAGTTTACTGCTTAGATGTTGGACGCATTAACGAAGGACGAAGTATCATTTTTTAGTAAAGTGCGGCGCGAAATAGGGCCGAAGAGCTTCTCGCCCTATGTACGATAACGTTCGAACACATTATCCTATTCGTTAAAATTTTCCTCTCGTTTTTCTATGTCCTAGTGTTTGTTTTGGTTCGTAAATAACTATTCTTTATCGTAATGGATTTCAAGGATTTCAGGGTTTCAAGGATTTGACTCAGAATTGGATCGGTTTGAGAATTGCTCCCTGATAAAGCAATGGACATGAGACAGCCAGAGCTGCTGGTATATGTCCATTGCTCAGAGTCTGGCTCAGCGGTAGGACCTTGGCCTTTGATTTCAAAGGTCCTGGGTTCGATTCCCCTCTCAGGCAGTCTGACATATAAGTCCAAAAGGTAAATAGGTTTGCATCTGTATTTAGTTATTTCTTGTGAGCCTTTGGCTTTCCCGTCTTTGATGTCGTCTTCACAGTGTACGGATGTGACTACGTAATATGTGCAGTGACTATCCGTACTCTCAGAAGACAGCTCATCTCTGTCTATCAGCAAAGCCAACACACGAATTGTATACTATCATAATACAGTTTGTGAATCTACATAACTCATTCTTCTGTACAAAACATGTGTACTGTTGATACACAAACTGTGTACTGCCAGCAGATAACTTGGTGTGTTGGCTGTGTGGATACACAGCAATGTGTACTGTCAGAACACACCGTCTTTCAGATATCGTGCACGACAAAATGCTGGTTAAAGACGACAGTTTTTTTTTTTTTTTGTCCTTTGTGGCGGGCCCAACTAAAAAAAAATACTCAGGGAAATAAATTCCTGTTGTTGCGTGCGTGGGCAACGAAAGTCACTTTGCGGGAAAAAATTCCCATGTCAAGGTGCCAGGAATATCTTCCGATAACACATCGAATGCTCTTATACCACAAAGTTACCAAGCCACTACCCAGATTACTATAATATGGAGGGCCGGGGTTCTATTCTCGGCTCAACGGTGTTACTTGAATTTATTTTTTGTCTGAGACATCCTTTCTCACATCTTTTCCGGCACAAACGCATCTTTCGCTGCAAACCACGGATGCTAAGAATGGAGCCTATTTGCTTGTTTTCTCTGCTGTAGCTTCAATTCTCTTTTTAAAAAATCCCGTCGTTGCAATTGTTTTCTTACTATAATTTCAATTTCTGCGTGTCTCTTCGTATACTTCGTAAAAAATTGTAACAAATTAATGTCACTATGGGGCCAACATTGTGGATGTGTACATGGTATCTATTGTTTGTAATAATTTAACCCAATTTCATTTATTTAACAAAAAATTAATTTTTATTCATCCACGTTTTCTTACAATAACCTTCACGAACTACACTTACAAGAAGTTACACAATGTAAAGCCAAAATGCGCGATTATTGTTCAATAGGTCTGAATCTACATTCCGCTCATGTCGATTGTGGCATGTTAAAGATCCTGGGTTTTCCTGTTGAATTTCCCTAGCTAATTGTACCTCTCGTCGTCTGCTTTATAATATAGTGGGGCGGACAACCCTATTTGAGTTCAGCTCCCTCAAAGTTAAAGCAACATACAACAACAACAACAGCTGTATGTATTTACACTGCCTCACATCAACAAGAGAGACTAGCCGAAATAGCAACCGCAAACAATATAACAAACAATAATAACACTTTTTGTCACGATAGCAACAGGTTTGGCAAGTACCCTAAGATCGCTAACAGCCAGCCTAAATTACAAACAGAAGAGAATCACAAATAATGAAAGAGATTGGCCAAGGGACGGTGAGGAGATTAGGTAATGGGACACGAATGCCTTCCCCACCAAGGTTAGACCTGCCAGGGACTCTAATGCCACCAATGACATCGCCAAACGTGTTGAGCACGGGAGGTGTAGGGTCGGTCCAAATAAAGGCAGATGAACAAATGAGACGGTCAAAAAGCATCGTTATGTAATACCAGGAGCTAATGACAGTATACCACGTCCGTGGGTTTATTACACTCCTGGTAATACAAAGTAGGCCTACGGTTATGATAAGTACTAAAAACAAAAGCATCCCCAAAATGGGAATTATCACCACCTAAAAATGAATAAAAAATAAATAAAACACTTTGCTGCAATAGCAACGGGTCAGGCAAGAACCGAGGGTCACTAACAGGCAGCCAAAGTTTTCATGGGGCGGTAGCAGACTAATGACATTCGGAATCATCTGCAAGATTACATATTTAACTCGGATGATAAGACCGACGCATAAAAATCTCTGGATTAAACGAGATAATCTAGATATAAATCTCTAGATAAAACGTTAAGTCTTTCAACTATTGCAGTTGTATGTCTACAATTTAAAAGTTGTGTAATGCAGCTAAAGTAAATAAAAACCGTTCACAGTGAATTTTTTTTCGTGTTAACACTTTTTTTCCCCAATACGATCAAGCACTTAGACAGAAGCACAGGCGTACAGTCATAAAAATAAACCTTATATTCCGGTACCAACGTACATACTGGGGAGCGATACTTTCTTCAGAGAATGAAAATAACTGCTAAAACACCTCACATCACATTCTTGGTTTCACCGTGTTGGTGTCGTTATGGATATCATGGCTAACATGATGAAACCAAAAATGCAATGTGATGTGCTTTTATCTGTTTTTTTTTTTTTTTTAATTTATCTGAAGAAGGTATTTCTCCCCATTATGCACTTTGGTACCGAAATATGAGGTTTAACTGATTTTTGTGACTACGCCTGTGCTACTGGCTAAGTGGTTGATGGTATCGGTCACTGCACATTCACCACATCGGTTTTTTTTTTTTTTAGTTCGGCTCCCTCAAAGTTAAAGCAACATACAACAACAGCTGTATGTATTTACAATGCCTCACATCAACCATAGAAACTACCCGAAATGGCAACTGCAAACAATAAAACAAACAATAACAACAGTATGTCACGATAGCAACAGGTCTGGCTGGCATGGGCCCTAAGATCGCTAACAGCCAGCCTAAATTATAAACAGAAGACAATCACACATAATAATAGAGATTGACCAAGTTCTGGAACGATGTCTACATTTTTTAATAATCTTACAGTGACACCCTAGTTACATTTATTATCAATTTTAAGTCCTAAATTCATGACGAAGTTGTGTTACTTGACAAAGGACGGCGTGCAGCCATCGCGCACCCGTGGTCGCACTGTCAAATTGTGCTTTTTACTGCCTTTTTCTTTTTAAATTTGCTACTATTTGTAGGCAAGAAAGGGGAGGGGGAGACGGCACCATTCGTACCGTGCTTGTTCCTCCCTTAGTTTCAACAATATTAATTTTCTTGCAGTATGTTTTGGTCGTAGTCAATTTTACTGGGTGCCAGACAATTCGGTCCTGAAAACTCGGTCCCAGACAGTTCGATCCCAACAAACGCAACTACCTACAAGCCCAAGTTAAAAATTTCCCAAACAAAAGAAAAAATTAATATGCCAGCTAAAAATTGAAGACCAACTAACTACGACAACAGGGTAACAAGTTATGATATTTGGTCTTGAAAATGGTGGTGACATTTTGGTACACATCGGGAGTTTCACTCTTCTTATTTCCTGGCAGTGAGTTTCCGGCAGTTCTCAATGGGGATGCTTTTGGACGTTTATCGTTCACGCGCGAAGCGAGCCCCTTCCACAGTTCCGATTGCTCCGAGGCTGATTTACAAGCGATGACAAACTGAAAACAGATTTTATATTACTTCATGGAGTTCAACTTATTTACACTTATTTGCAATACGTATCCACTGGTTAATTTTTTTCCCTTTGTGTGGGATCAAAATTTGTTTTGAGTAAGATGTAACTAGTTTATTACGTCGGCTTTAAGTTCATGGTGAACTTGTATGTGCCGCGTAAGACAGATACAATAGAATACCACATGGTATAAATAATGGGAAGGAAATATTGAACACAAAATTTTTAGGCAAGCATTATTATGAACATAAATACACAGGTGTCCTCAGAAATAAAAATACCGTCATCGTAATAATTTAAATTACTAAAATAAATAATCGTCACTAAATGTTTAATTCCACATTTATTGTTTTATATTCATATTTTATTCATATTCGAATTGTCTCACTGTCTGCAGTTCTGGGACCGACTTGTTGTGAACCCATTTTACTAACCCTTTCTTTACAATTTTCTTGATTAAGAACGTGTTTTCCGTTACTAAAATATTTTTCCTTCGTGAACGGAAATAGACTTTAACTTATAAATCGTAGATGTACAACTGCGAGTCTGCAACGGTTGTTGAGATCGTTTGACCTTTTATAAGATGCGGCATTTATAAAAAACGAAGAAATAAAAACAAGTTGACTGTCGTTTTTTCTCTCATCTTACGACCAAAAAACTCAGTATAAAAATGGGCGAAGTCACTTTCTTTTTGCGTGAAAGTGACGTAACCGTAGTACGATTCAATAATTCCAAGCGAGAGAAAGCGTGAGTGCAATGATTACAGTCATCCTAAAGTGCGCCGTTGAACAAAAGTGCTATTCACACGTTTTGGGAAACATGGACGAAAATGAGTAGTTGCAAGGTGCTCCTCCCCTCTTTCTTGTGACCCGCGTGGCGGAGCAGCCTACCTTCTGGCGGGCTGAAGATGCGCTTTAATTGCCACATTGCCTCATGCTGTTTACAAATGTCAAGATCTAGGTCTGCGGGTAAGGTGAACTGGAGCTCACGTAGCTACGTCTGCGCGCAGTGGGTCACGTGACCAAGGATGAGGCAGTCCTTACGAGAAAGTGATGGCGGAGAAAGATGGCTAACGGTAAAGCCCGCCTCCCCTCGCCCTACTTTCATCCTCGTATAAAAAGCTCTTCTCCCTGATTCCACCATCATCTTCCCTACCTTCTCTCCTTTGAAAAAGGAGAGTGAATTTGACAGAAAGTGAAGGGAAAAGCGTCCAACTCCTACCTAAGGGATATATTCTACCTTAAAAGTGCTCAAAACTCACGGTAAGTGAAATGGACTTACTCGTTGTTGGATTTTACGTGGAATCGAACAATCACTGGAGAAATTGCAACATCTATTGTGTTATTTTTTTTTTTACGATAATAGTTACGAAATCACTATTGCGAAATTAACGAAATGAATAACTATTTCCCAATTCGTAGTAAGTCAGTTTCATTTCGATGCCAAACGTGAAAATGATTGATAAACTTAAAAATTTTTTTAGAAAAATTAAAAAAGTATTTAAAAAATTTAAAAAATATTAAAAAAATATTTTAGCAAATTACATGTCTTCTTATTTTAACGAAATAAGAAGACATATAATTTTATTTTAAATTTCTAGTCTGGTTTAAATTTTATATAAATAATTTTATACTGTTGGTTTAAGAGTTCTTTTCAAAACAGGCTAACATTTAAACTTAAACTACTATGCTGCAGTAAACACCATGGAATGAAAGCCAACGTGTGTGATATTTAAGTCCAAAAGACATCTGAAATTGGTTTACATCGTTAGCTAGTAAATTCCACGCAGTAATCATTGTCTTGATACGTTTAGAACGTTTTATTATACAGTTAATTATTTTAATCTTTAGTTAACAGATTTCAAATGTCAATACTGGGGGAAAAATTGTTATTTCCTTTAATTGTTTATTCTTTTAAATTTTGATTTGACGACAAAGTTTATGCCATTGCGATATGACGTTATCAAAATTTAGTCTGTATAGAATAACTTTTGTTATATAAACCACCACAGTGTGCTTCAAAATCTGAATTATTTCATCTTTTTTTTGTCTCTTCTGGCAATGAGCATTGAAAAAAAATGTTTAATTAGTTTACTTCTGGCAGCGTGTACTACGAGAGTACCTTTTCTAGAGCGCCTTAAATCCTTCGTACTGTTATTATTTTTTTAATATATTTTTTGTATTTTGTATTTAATTTTTTTAATTCCCTTTTTTTTTTTTTTTTTTCAATTTAATCGGTACGAACAAGACAGTACTCATTTCGTATCTTCTTTTTCGTATTTGGAATTTTTTGCGCATTGATATGTGGAGCCTCGCAATATCTTTTTTGACTTCTCAAAAAAAAAAAACAATAAAATTAAAAGCAATCTCCTTTTGATCTCCAGTCTCCTTGTGGTCGGAGGATTGTTTCTTTTCGGATAACCGTGGACGAAGCAATGCTTTGGTGGTGTCTAGCAGGGAAGCATGCTCTCCAACTTTTAGGGGAAATGCGAAGTATTGTAAGGAAGCCCACATTTCAAAATATTAACTTTTTGCCCAACCTACGCGGTCTGCTTCAACCCACACGGCGTTTTCGCCTCTACAGATGCGCAGACATGTTGGTGAATTTAGATTTGCATTTTTTTTCCGTTTGAATTCGTTTGTGTGTTTTTTTTTTTTTTAACTTTTTGGCTATTTTATTGCACGCGACAGTTGTGCAGCTAAAAAAAAATCACTTTTGTCAAAGCTATGCAAGGCATATATGTATATCTAAAGTATTTATATATATATATATATATATCGTTATATTTTTATAATTCTTCATCCAGGAATTCCATGTTTTTAGTTTGAGTTTTTCTTAGTTATGTAGAATACTCATTTCTTCTAATAATAGTTAGCTCCCATTATTTTTTTAAGCCGAAGGCAATTCAATGAATTTTAATGAATTACATCACTGTACCAGGGGATTTAAAGTGCGCATTTTGAAAGTTTAGAAATACATTTAAAGAAGGGAATCCACTGAATTGTAAAGCATTACTGCCAACAGGGAAGCGTGAGAGGCTACCAAGCTCCTTCTGTGGCTATGGGAACTATTCTGGCCAATTCTCGACAGTCTTTCGGCCCCTACGATGATCGGAGGTTTCCCTGTTCAAATCCCAGGGTTGGCTCCTCCCTTTTATTTATTTGCTTGCTTCTATTTAAGTTATGTTTCCATTGGTTTTGCCAGCCCATTATGCTGACGTCAAATCACTCACTAAATTGTTTTAATGTTTCTGATTGAATTCTTTGTGTTTTTTTAGTGGCAATGGTAATTTACAGCTAGTCTGCGTTGGTTATTTCACTTGAAAAATTGTTTAATGTAATTTATTACATGCTACAGATTTAAGCTACTACGAAATTGTAATAATGAATTTATGGTGAACAGGGGAGGGGGGGGGGGGAGAGCGAAAATTGAAGCCTGCAATCTGCTTCCCCCTTGTATATTATCTTGGTTCAGCTTAATCTAATACTCTCTTTTTTCCTGTTCATTGCGCCAGACTTAAAATAAGTTTAATTCTCATGTTTGGTGAAGCATATTCCTCGTAAATGACCCTAGAAGCGCCCCTTAAAGAGATAAGTTCAACAACTACAAATAAAATTTTAATTGTCCCGTAGCGACATCTGCCGTCTATTTTACAGCAAAACATTTTTGCACCAAGGAATGTAATACCCCAAAAAAAAATGTAATGTCAAAAAAAAAAAGCAGAGCTAAGCCTATAAAGCTAAGCCTGGCGAACTGTAAGTGAATAAAGACGTGTACAAGCATTATTTTAGTTAATAGCAAGAATTCCTCTTTAAAGGTGGATGTTCACAATGAAAAATCGTAAGCTTCAATGGTAGCGCCATCTATTCTCCATTCTATCGTTAATCTTAACAGTTTTTGCCCTGGTGCTTGAGAACGTACTAGATTTTCCTGTCTAGTACGTTCTCAAGTACCAGGGCACAAACTGGTAAGATTAAGGATAGAATGGGGAATACATGGCGATACCATTGAAGCTTAAGATTTTTCACTGAACACATCCACATTTAAAGAGGATTTCTTGCTATTAGTATCTAAAATAATGCCTGTACCGTCTTTATTCACCTATAGATCCCCAAAATAAAACTTGGTAAGGATTCCTGGCAAGCTTTTCGGCCGTGTGAAGTCGTGATATTAAACACCAAGCTTTTCTACCAAGTTAATCACACCGCGTAATAGATCGAAGGTTAAATCGCTTATGCGCAATTTTCAGGTATTTTCTTTAACACTTGAAGTCTTAGTCGGTGGGATTAACGTGGTGAAAAAACTTAGCGTTTGATATCACGACTTTAAACGGCCGAAATGCTTAGCAAAATCCTTACCAAGTTTATGTTTTGGAAAGATATAACACGTTTTGGTTCAAATTGACAAATTCCATTTATTTTTCTTAAAAGTTACGAGATAAAAAGCCTAAAATACAATATTACGTTCCTTTTTTTTTTGGCTGCAGTAATTTTGCTTTAGTAGGTTTAAAGCAAAACGATAATAGATTATAAAACATTTTATATTTCGACACCAAGGTGCCTTGAGGGTGTCATTCTCAGTAAACAAGTTAATGTTGCCCACCTTTTCCCTGTTTTAGTCTCTTAACGTCAAAGTAGCCTATACTCCGAGATAGGGACTATTTAATCAGACTTAAAAATCCAGTGGATTTAAAACGAGCCAAGACGGGGGAAAATGTAGGAAAGATTACCTTGTTTCTTTAGGATGACGTCACCCAAGACACCTTGAAGTTGAAATATGAGTATTTTTTGTAATATTTTATCATTCTGTTCCCGGCCTTTTCTACGACACTTGTTACGATCTTTGGCCCGTTTGCTATTTCTCAAAGCAAAATGGTCAGTAGCGGTCATGGTGGCTCATTCGAGGGCAGAACTCGATGAAGGTCTAAAGACGAAGATTCGTCTGCAACTGGAAAAAGGACCTGTAAAGTCCTTGCTAGTTTTGCTGCTGCAGTTATGGGATCTATTCTGCCCTATTTTGTACAATATCTTCCCAGTTTGAATCTCCGGGTTTGCCCTTCCCCCTACAAATTTCTTCGTGCTTCTGAAAAGGTCTAGTAGAGCTCAAGACAGAGTGTTTCAGTATTATCACATACGAGCATCAAGTTGGCCACTGTGCAATGTGCATTCGGGAAAGCAGCCCTCCTCCCTCTCCATTAAAGACGAGTGTTCACGTCGATTGTGGCATATGGTAGTTCGTAGATATTTTCTAGAAAAATTTGGGCCCCCCCCCCCCCCTCCTTCGCCCCGAGATAACCTTAGCACTTGGAAAGGACGTCAATTCGACTCTTCCCTTTTTTTTGTATATGCGAGCATCTGCTACAGAAGATGAGGCTAAAAGAAAAAAAAATAGAAAAAAATCAATATCGGGAGAAAGACCACATATTTTAGGCACGTAATATGTTTTTATGCCATCATTAAATGTGGATTTTTAGTATGGTCTTCGGTCTATTAGATCTGACTGATCCCATAGAATTACGTGTCTTATGTTGCTGCCATTTATCGGTAAATAGAAATGCTATGTAATTATCAGAAAGGTCAGCCCGTGTCCATGACAACGAGGATGCAGAAAACGCTGTTTTTATGGTCCCACGGAAGCCATTCACGGTTCTGTAATTCCTGTTTGGTAGCAGAATGACTGCGGGGTAAAAAGCAGAATCCTTTACACTTTACACAGTAGTGTAAAGAATTATGCTTTAAGACAATTCTATTAAAGTCGTGATCAGTCGAGGGGTCCCTATGGGCTCAGGCTTGGAGCAGAGAACAAAACCACTCGGCTGTTGTAGCTCGCTTTGTTGTCAGTCGTCTGGACCCTTCACAAAGTTCGCCTAAGGCGTCGGACTTAGTTTTTTTTTAATGTGATCTTTCTACGGGTAAACAAAAAAAATTATTTAATTGGAGTTTCGTACAAACTGGACCGTTCTTTTCACTTATCTAGTAGGTATCTATATACTTATTTCTCGTCACGCTGACGGCCCTAAGGCCGCGTTTACGCAACGACTCACTTTTGCGTTCTCGCAGCTAGAATTTGATAGCTATAGAAAAGGTGTCGTTGCCATGGGGAAACAACGTTATCTGGATTAGCTGAGTCCGACATCGTTTGAGCAAGCAGTCGTATAATCCGTCACATTAATATAAAGAATTCCTCCTGACGAAACAATATTTCCAATCGCTTCCGAACTCAAATTATGGACTGTTGTTTTCGTTGTGATCCAGCAGAGCTAAAACCGTCGCCATGTTGGAATTTCAAATTATTTCTAGCTTCTAAATGCGAAAACACAAAGGCGAATCGGTGCGTAAAAGCGCCTTAAGAATAAGAACTTACTTCCTTTATTAAGAATAAGACCCCGATAACAATACACAAGCCTAACAATGGCCACTAAAGATGAATACAATGCCTTCCAAGTTGGAAAACAATAGCCTCAATAATGCTGGCTTAAAATAGCCAGGCTGGCTGTTAGAACCAAGTTGAATAGTTGAATAGCTTCGTCGGTCAGATGAGGGGGGGGGGAGATGAGTCTTAATGGCGCGTCGACAGCTTGGTCATTAGCGCCAACCTCAGTCACAGTGCAGTGGTCCGGGTTGCCACTGCACCACACATTACAGAGATATTATTCAAACCCCTATTATTCTGGTCGGTCAGATGACCAGGAGTGGTTAACGCTCGCTAAAACCCTTTGATCCCTTTTTTTAAACAGTTTCAATATTTAGTGAGTAACAATCACTGCATGCCCGATCGTTGTTGTGGACTCGGTATCAAGACGGAGAAATGAAACCACACTGTATATAAGAGTGGCACCCTCCATTGAACGCGATTTACTTTCCCAGCAACACCAAATATCGCGGGCGCCCGGGGAAGGGGGGAGGGGTATTTAGACCACAAAATTGGAAGGAGGGGGTACAGGAGGCATTTTCATGTCATGCTGCCCAATATAGTATTTTGCTCGCGCATGCGCAGATAATCTACGTGGGTATAGCTAGTTCTCATAATTTTGCTTTGTAGGATTTAGACTTTAATATTTATTCATTTTCACATTGCATTTTCCTGCATTAAGTCTAGAAGTAAATCCAAATGGCATTTTAAACGTTATTCGGTAATTCTCCAGACTTAACAGATTGAGTTGCTTCAAAATGATTATTTCCCAAGCATTTGCTCCCAGCTGCATCTTTTCCACGTTTTACAGTCGCTCGACAATGAACTCGTGAGATAAACACTATAAACTAATAGGATGTATAAAATTCCACGAAGGGCGTGCACCTTGCCGTGATCCACTCTCTAAGCAGTTCATTACCACTCTCATAATATTTCTCCTTTTCTAAAACCAGTATTGTTTGTTTACTGTTAATTTATTCGTTGATCTACGCATGCAGCACGATATTAAAACATGGAAGGCACTTTCGCCGCTAAATCCATTAACGGGAAGATTCCTGGGAAATAAAGGAAGACAATTCTTCCAGGAGTGTTCCTTCTTCGCATCATGAGTCATTCCCCTCAATGCCTAACTGTAACAAACCAGCAAACGACATCATTAGCGAGTTGATATGAAACCCAAACAGTGAATACAAAGGCGAGAAGCAGTGGGATTTGTTCTAGAAAAAAGAGGACAAGGATTTTGATGTTTTCTCTTGTGCCAATCTTCCGATGTCTCTTCCCCCCCCCCTCCCCCCCTTGGAAGCGTCAAGTCGTGACTCAAGTGTAACACATCTATTTTTTTTTTTGTCCTTAGGGCATCAACAAGATGACCAGGCATCTCTTCCTCGCACTCGCCCTAGGTAAGTTACTTCCGCTCGTCTTCATTCAAGGAGAGTCAAGATTACAGGCCTGTAACATTATTTCTCCTTGTAGCCTACAGAAAATAGACGATAATTGCACGATAATTAATAATCGATGCAGGTTTCGAGGAAACGTGATACGCGTGACGGACTATTCAGGTCTTGTAAATGCATGCGGGAGAACCATTTAATTATATAAAAATTGGAAAACGAACACGAATCCAACGCGCGGATTTCTGTAATTTGGCAAGTCGGAAGAAAATAAAAATGGTTGACGTAAGCTCCCGTAGTACTAAACCGACTTTTAATTTTTTTTTAATTTTCGCCTTCCATTTTCGTGAGACTTTTTTTTTTTTTTTTTTTTTTAGAAAACCGCACATTAAAAACTTAACGAAAAAATAATAACGGTTTCTTCGACTTTTAAGTATGCAAGTACGAAGGTGAACAAGAATTTGATCATCCGACTTAAATTATGTAGGGAAAGTGTGAGATTTTTTTAACGCCCTTAAATTTATTTTTAAGTGATTTCGTGGATTTCCTTAGCGCTTTTGGGATGAGTCATGTTTTGTTTTATTATTACTTAATTTGTATATATTTTTTTTTTGTAGCCTACAATACGTACGACTACAGCAATGATTGCTCGTAATGGAAACATGAACTATACTTGTCATAATAATAGTAATACAATGCCATAAGTAATAAATACTAACGCGAACCTATTCCTCTTGTCCATTGGATGTGAATGTTAGCATGGCCGATCGAGTGATCTGATAGTCATGGTTCAATTTCCGATCAGGCATATTGACATTTTAAGTCGAAAGGGCACCGACATAGGTTCACATCCGTATTTGTTGAATTTATTCTGCCAAGTTTAATGTTTCAATAAACAGTGTCGCAATTAGAGGGGGGGGGGGGTGCAAAGGGATAGGGCACCCAGGAGGCAACGAAACCCTAAATTCAAAGCTGGAGGCACGAATTTGTATAAATTTGTATAAATTTCTGAAAAAAGAAAGAAAAGACGATGGCCTAGGCTGGAATACGCATACGAACCCAGGACTTCCTGCGTACTAGGTTGAATACTCTATAGCAGTAGTTATTGTGTACGTGGCCTATCTTGAGTCCTGTAGATATTTTATGAGCGGCTACGTCTTCCTGGAGGGAACGGCTTTAATCGACGGCCGCCATTGTTTTTGTAACCATCGTGGATATCAACAAGGCACTCTGCTACAAAAAACATAAAATTGATTATCTGTGTCGTTCTGGAGCGAACTCAAGATAGGCCGTGAACATTACAGAGCGCACGGACTATGCGGGAAGTCCTTGGTTTGAGACTAATGCAGGCTGTTCCCTTCGTTAATATTTACAAGATTTCTTATTACTGTCTTTTGCAATAATTTCGAAAACTCTTCTATGAGAAACTTTTTTCTTTTGAAATTTAGATAGAGGTTTCAAATGTATCTTGTGTCCTTTTTTAAAAGCACTATTTTCTATTCTCGTTTTTGGTACCTGAGAAATGTCTAAATGCTGAGGATGAGCTGTTGTGATCGTAACTTGCAATACACCCTGGACACACCAAACAAACAAAAATTAAAATCAAGTTTCTGGATAAAATTTCTGGGTCATTATGTTTCTACGCATATTACGCGGAAATTTTTGTGTTAAAAGATAATTTCTGGATTAAAATAATGCGAAGTATTTTTTTTTTTTTATAAATACGCAAGATACCCTTGTATCAAGAATTTATAGGGTTTGGGAGAAAAATTTGGAACTATACAACGTCCCTATTGAAATCCGTTACATTCGTCCCTATTAGATCAGTCCGAGTTTTCAGAGGGCGCCACGTGTCCCATCTTGTAATTTTTGCTCATTTTTCAGCCCAAATCTAAAGTAAACTAAATTACATCTAAGCTAGGCTAAATAATAATTATATATAAGCTAGGTTCGTTTAGTTTAGTTAAATTTTAGGCAAAAAACTGAGTAGAAATTCCCACATAAAACACAGGGCGCCCTCTATAAACTAAGATTGAACTAATACGAACGTATCTAAGACGTTGTAATATGGGTCTCAGTCACAAATTCTCCGTCCCAACCATATAAATTCTTGGTAATATCAAGAATTTATACCCTATAACTGTCAACTCCATAAATTCTAGGTAGTATGTATATAATATACCTACCCAGACCTGTCATAATCTTAAAAGATATAACCAGACACCCATCGTAGCATCCGGGGATTGCATTAAAGACCAGTGTGCGGCTACCTAGACCTCCAAAAAATCCTATAGCATTTGATATGGCATAGAGGTCGCCATTACAGTCCTTGGATGCTACGACGAGTGTTTCATTATTTATCTTCCTACTGCAGTTTCATTTCTTTTCATTTCAATTTTTAAATAATATTTTTTTAAAGAGTGTTTACTTGTACGTCACATTATTTGTTTTGAATTTCAGGGCTCTTCGCATTCTGCGCGGCAGAACTCCGAGTAAGTGTCATTTTCGTTTAATTTTACTTCTTCTGATATGTCCTACTCTTCTTTTTACGACTTGAAATTTTACGATGTGTAAATAATCATAAACATTCCCAGATTCTAAAACGCTGGATGTCAAGCCACATGTTTAACAGCTGGACTTAACAATTCTTTCGTCGTTTTAACAAATAGCATCCACAAAAAATTAGCACACGGGTCATGTCCCCAATTGTAATTGACTATTTATTTTGAAGACAAATTATGCTAAAGTTTTGACCAACCCTGCAAACAACTTTTCTTAAATCACCATAAGATTCATTTTTCTTCATTTTTCATCTTACCAAGTCAACTTATTTCATAACTGTTTTTTTTTAAAGTATTATACAATGTTTATTCAAACTTCAAACCGTTCATCACTACTTAGCCAACAGCAAGTCGACAATCCGGTATTAACCGTCGACCAATCCTCGGTGTCTTAATAAAATGTCCTTATAGTATAGTTTGATACATAAATCTCACCTTAAGCTATTCCGTTTATCAAGGGTTGAAAGGGGAAGAAAGTTAATTTCTTGATAAGTTTTCTTTACACGTTAGGAGCTATGCTAGCAGTTAGATGACTCTCAGCAAGATGGCGCCACGTAATAAGGCCTACATTTGCACGAATTAGGCCGTTTTTGTTTGTTTCTTTAATTTGTGTTGCCATGTATTCAGCGTATATGTTGTATGCACGACAGTGGAGCTTCGTGAAACACTGTTTGAGAGCAAGGGAAAATAAATATTAGACGTCATAATGGGGGGGGGGGGAGGAAATTCAGCTAAGTGTTTGGGCAACGCCCTGCAAAAAAAAACTAATTTTCAGCAATTTTGTCTTTGTAAAAACGTTGAATAAAACAATTTTCAGAATTTTTAATTGCAGTAAATGCCATGTTTGCCAAATTTTTCTATATTTTCCTGTTAACATAGGATCTTCGCGGGAAGGGGAAGGGGGGGGGCAAAAAAATAAGCCTTATTCCTTCAAATATAACCCTAATTAGACGTGGATTGAATACTCGCAAATTAACACAAAATAATGCAAAATAAACACAAATTAAATTAAACAAAAAAATAGGCCTAATTCGTGCAAACATAAGCCTAATCATGCTCGCTGACACTTGCCCTTTAACGGGTAAATGCCATGAAGTCCCCCCTTCCCACCGCGTGTGCGCCATTGTGCACGGGTTTTCCACGGTTTTCTTCACATTTCAGCGTTTAAAATGGTCTGTTTTTGTAAAGTACAGGCGTAACTAGCTAAATCGCCCTTTTCTAGTATATGTATTTTTGTTCCACTAAACATATACTTAAACTCAAACTCATCCGAATTAGTATCTAGTTATATCCTTATCTCGCGCTCAAATATCTGAGTAGGCAGACTATCACGATTAGCTCGCACGATTCTCCAGTATCTTCCTGTAGCTTCAGGCTACTCGGTTGGCTATTAGGCGACGCTGAAGGCGAGCGGATGTTGTTTATCCCGTTTAATTAGACCAGTGATTAATATCTACTTTCGCCTTTCCATGTGAACTTCGCCAAACTGACCTACATGGAGTATATGGTCGGAGTAGTTACAAGTGTAATTGGTTTTGCGTGTCGCACGAAAAAAAATTGCCTGGCTCACGAATCCACGTGGCCATTCATGACTTCCATTACATCATTTAATTGTTTTGAGGATTGCTTCCTTGTGATTCTCCCAAGACTCTGTCCTTCGGGCCACGAAAGGCGAACATCAAACTTTTCGAACACAATAAAATCATCATCGGACGGAAAACGATAACGTCTATGTCAGTATGTGTTGGATGAAGCAAAATAAACAACGCTGTCTAAATTAATTCAGAGAGGATAAGGCGTTAAATTGATGTCTATGCCTTTTGACTCTACTGTCAAAACCCCAAGCCAAACTCAACCAAACTCAGCCATTCTGGAGGCAGAGTGATGGAGTTTGCTCATTGGCCATTCTGTGTGTTAATGGTACCAAACTGCCTCCAGATGGTTAAGTTTGGTTGAGTTTGGATTGGTAGTTATCGAAGGCGCCCTGTGATTGAGCCTGACTGGCCTAACAACTGAGAGTGAGTCCAACTCTCATTAGGGAGGGCAGGTGTAAGCCTGTGGGCGAAAAGGTTTAGTGTTAACATCCCCTCCCCCCTGCCCACAGCATTTTGCCTTCTCTCCCTAATGTTGGTCCAAAAGTGGACTCTACCCTTCGTTCTCATAACGGATATGTGAACATAGAGTAGACAATCAACCTAAAAAATTGTTTAAATAAAAAAAATCTAATATTAAACTCCTAATCTGTATTAGTACCATAAATACAAACTACAGCACAGAGGGAGTTGAGGTCAGTTAAATACTTAAAAGCAAAGTCTGCAATTTGATTTATCTTAGAAAAAAAAAATAGTGTAATGATGGCCAACATTATGAACTGCCACAATGACGTAATTATTGCCTGTTAATTTCCTTTCTTTATGTAATTTAATTGTGATTGACTTCCAACGATTTTTTTCGTCCAGCATTTTGTATCATATGCGCTCATAGTCAATATCTTAGACCTGCAGAAATTTCATGTTCTGTTTTCAAAGTCCTCATGATTATGTTTGGCTTAAAGGTGTATTATACCTACGTCATATTGGGTGATCTTTTCAACGTTTAAATCACATCCTTGTCCGTCGAATGGATGCTTCCACCCCCACCCCTTTTATACCTGCGGAATAGTAGAAGCTAGACGCCAGCATTAGAGGCACTCTAGTGCAAAGATCAAATAGGCTGATAGCATAATCATAGCTTTGAAGAATGGTGTTCACTGTCTTCCCGATTATTCCGGCCTTAACTAACCCTGATAAGAATCGTAAAAGTGCCTCAGGAACAATGACGTCAACAGTCGCGTGAGAAAGCAAAGGAAATTTGCTCTAGGATTTACTGGTTTAAAATCTGCCATGTCCCTCTTCTAGTTAAGTGGAGCAACCACTGCCCACTATGGTGAAAGGAAAGAGGTGTACGTTCAATTTATTACGGAATTAACTATAAGCGTAGGAGGAACTGATGATAATCGGTCTAGAATTAAACAAAAAAATTTAGAACACGCTTTTCAACCGTTAACATACTAGAGTTAGCATTTAATCTAGTAACTGATTTCGTAGAACAGGGAAATACGCACTTCAAAGATAAATAAACACTGAAATCGTGTTTTGCTAATTTTCGACAAACACATAACACAATCACACGACGTTTGTCTTCTTCAGGCTGCTTCTTAGTTTGTGAGTTTGAGACTCACATGCATTCCTATTGATTATAGACCGTGTTTTTCCTACGGCCCTAACGCGGTCTGTACTCAACAGGAATGAATGTGAGCTTCAAACTCACAAACTAAGAAACAGCCTAAAGAAGACAAACGTCGTGTGATTGTGTTATGTGTTTGTTGAAAATTGGCAAAACACGATTTCAATGCTTATTTACTTCGAAAGTGCGTATTTCCCTATTCTACGATGTCAAGTCTACTTCGATGCGAAGTAAAAAGCCTCACGGAATTTTCCAGCTTTAATCTAGTCCTAGCCAATCAACGGTTTCTTGATTAAAAAACCGAATTACTGATTAAAAAGGCTAATTCGTAAAAACTAAACTGAAAATTTCTCGGCATTCGTCTGTTGACATCTGCGACATTTTCTCCAATTAATTGGAACAGTATAACTAATTTACTAATTTAGTAATAACTAAATAATAGTATAACTAAGCGATATTTAGTGATATTTAGTTAAAGCCAAGCAAAACAATTTTCTTTTTTTTTTAATGGGATAAAAAAAAAGTGTTTGGAAAAAAATACAAGTCAAGATCAAGATAATTGCAAATATAAAAATGTAGTTGATATAGACCACGTGTTGCAACGATAGACCGTAAGGGCCACATCCCTATAGCTTAGTTAAGGTTTACAGATTGCTATTAGGCTTCATAGAAAAATCGCGTAAGCGCCTATAAATAACGGATTTCAAGGCCTTCAAAGGCGGAGGAAGCATTTAACCTTTAACTTCTTTGCTAGTAGTATATCCACATAGTGTTAGTTTCAAATTTCTGAGCTGTTTCAAATGCTGACCCAGCTATAAATCAGCAGCTACATGTGAGACATGTTTAAACCCCCCCCCCCCCCCAAGAAAAAAAAAAAAAAAACTAAAACGAGACACAACAGACAGTCTCGCGGCAAAACCCATAAATCTCACCGATTTACAGGTGGGAGGGGAGCACACCTCTGCCTGCCAGCTACTTGCAAAGCTTGAATTATGGCTGAAATACTTTAAGAGCTTTGCAACCGGGAAATAGACCATCATGTCTCACCTCTGTTGATGAATTGGTCTTGTCACAAGTAATTAAGATACTAAAGCAAAGTATGAAGGGCAAAAGGAAAGGGAATCCCGGTACGTATTGCAACGATGTGGCTGTGACGGTTTACATAAATCATATTTCCCTGTAGTAACTGACAACCCTTTTGTACAGTTTTGCGGTTTACGGACCGATGGGAGAGCTCAGCTTTTTGACTGGACAGGAAACCATGTAAAAGTTTCCAGTCGGTGCCGTCTGACAGCCTATTAGGATCTATTTTGGACTTATCTCGGCCCCCTGCCATGACCACTGGTTTCCCGATTTGAGACCCAAATAACACCCAGCTTTTCCGGGACTTCTATTGTTTTAAAATGTTCTTAGAGGTCCACAAGCTGATTGGTATACGAGTATTGGTTTGCTCAGATGGCTAAAGGCCCAACAAAATTAACTAAAAATGAAAAAAAAAAAAAGGAAAAAATTAAGGTAAATAACCTATTCATAAATAAACGAGTAAGCTTCTTCATGAGAAAAACAAATAAGAAAATGTTTACAAGCACTAAGCACGTAAACAGGCGTTTTAGCCATTTGTTGGTCTGTGTTTCTACTATAATAAAATGAAAAAGTATAGAAGCACTAAAACGTAACGGTTAAAAATGGAAAGTCAGCAGAGTGCACATAAAATAAATAATTTGCGACGTTTCGGGCAATCCCCCACTTTGTTATCAAGCCATAAAAGCTGTGGATAAGAAGCCAAAGTCAAGTAGAACACTTTAAAATCGAATTTTTTAGCCGTATCTTTTATAGCTTGATAACGAAGTGGGGAATACTTCGAAACGTCGCAAATTGTGTACTTTATATGCACTATTTGCGTGTACTACGTTATGTCTCTTCTGTTTTTATTCGTTTCTATTATAACACTCGTCTAGTGGGGTTATTCGTCTGCTTGAAAATGACGAAATCGACGTCTCTCGTTTATGTTACTCATGAATCTGGACATGTATTGGCTGAAGAATAATTCTGTGACTCCCCTCCACAAAAAAAAAAATAATAATAAATAAATTAGAATAATTGCTTCATTTTCACTTTTCACGTACAACTCTTAAGAGGCAATTATTGAGACAATTAACAAGACTTAATTATCGCCTTTTCTGAAACTAACGTTTAAAATCCAGCTGAACCAAATAGCCCGCTTTATTCCATTGTGGTTCAAACGACCCAAGTTGGTTGAGCTTGAGGAAAAATCGGGATTACACTTGTAAGACTGTTTTGTAGCCTTTGGCGCTAATCCCAAGAACATCCCAATTATGGACTTAGACAAAGGCCGGCGAGTGAAATTTGATTGAATTGAAAAGGTGCAATTGACCTGCAGTCCAGACAATGAAATTCAAGTAATTGGGCAACGTGAGATGATAGCAGCCTGCACGAGTGATGCAATTTTGCGTCTTATGTAACGATCGAGCACTCCGAATACCAATGGATTAACCCATTTTGTATTCGTATTGTATTTTTTTTTTAAAAAGGTGATTACAAATCGTGTCTGAATGTTGTTATGCAAATGCCAAAGTCAACTTTCCGATTGTTTGTTATTCATGGCAAACGATTGCATCCTGTTGAGTGTTGTAACTGTTTGGTCGGGCAGTCACTGTACGACCTATTCCATAGCTCCTCGGCTTCTCTGCTTCGCTGATTGGTCAGAATTTTAGGCTTATTTATAAAAAGCCTTACATACAGCATCCACAGTGACGTCATACTGGTGACGAGGCTAGGATCTGGAGCCGATCGTTGAGCTACCTGCAAGGTGCACTGGATACGAATTGACTAAACAATGGCACCTTCAGTCAAGCCGATGCCGTGAGAGCAGAATTCTTGGGCCTAAAAACATTGCTTTGTCCAATGCGAAACATGTATTAAGGTTATAAATCGGAAAAGAACAGATTCCACTTGCAGAAAATTGCAATAATAACGCCATACTGGTGACGAGGCTAGGATCTGGAGCCAGTTGTTGAGCTACCTGCAAGGTGCACTGGATACGAATGGATGTACAGAACGGCGTCTTTAGTCAAGCCGATACTGTGCGAGCGGTTTTCTTGGGTCTAAAAAACCGTTGTTTTGTCCAATTCCTTACGCTGCGAAACATGTATCGAGGTTACAAATCGGAAATGAAGAAATTCCACTCGCAGAAAAGTGCAGCAGCTAACAGATCCCATGAAATGAGCATTTATTAAATCCAAGAATTCCGCTCGCACAGTATTGGTTTGGCAAACTATATGCAAATGTTTTTTCCTCCGCTTATACCCAGTGCCCCTTGCATTTACCTCAACGACCGGCTCCAGATGTTTGCCCTGGAGCCAGTATGACGTAATCGTCGCTACACCTCGCTTCTGTAGTTATTCATTGAATCACTACTATCATCGCTGTTGTACCTTTTTTTTTTGGGTTCAGTCTCGTTTAGTGTCTGATATATATCATCTGACTTACGCATTCTATGTTTAATCATTCGTATGCATGGAGTGTTTACCACTAATCAACATAGAAACTAGCAACAGATAACGCAGCATCTTTTAAAATAGTTAGCTAAGATTACCATTTTTAATTGGTGTCTGCTGGCTTCTGCATATTAAGAATTGCCGCTGCCTCATAATTAAGTTTCACGAGAATATTAAGTGCTGTAAATTCGAAAACTCTACTTTTCATTAGTGATTTTTTTTGCCAGAGAATAGGTGCTGATAACTTTTGAGGTTAAACCCTCAAAAGTTAACAGAGAAATAGATGTAAACATAATTGGAATTTAAGAATTATATGGATTAAGGAATTGGTATGATGTGGTTCAACTGATTCTTTCAGTGATTTTGCCTTAAAAATAACTTTGGTTTAATTTTTTTTAATATTCTAAACAATTACTCCTAACGAAAAAAAATAAAATAAATTTACAGTCATTCTTTTACACTCAGAATGTAAACATTTACCTGCATACCAACATTTTTTCCTCAACACTTAATCTAGAAAAAAATGTTGCAACGTTTCAAATTGACAGTCCGTTTCAGTATTGGAGTAGGCCAATAAAATATTCAAAACATGAAGCTGTCCAGCATATTGTTCTTGTTATGGAACTTATTACAACTTATTAGTTTGTGTGTGTGTGGTAATTGGCTCAAAAACTACATCAATTAAAAAAAAAAAACCTAATACCCATGAGACTCTTAGCTGGATAATGGAATTAATCTAACCACATTAATTTAGGTTCAACTTTCAGCATCAAGAGCTTCAGTTTCTCAGGAACTTCCTTCTAAAACCCTGCAATATTTGTGATAATATGAAATATTCGACGTTATTCCACTTACTTTGATGTAACATCTTCAATTTTTAGTATTTTAATACAAAAACAATAAAGTATAATGCCTTGGAGTAAAAAAAATTGAACCGATTTTTAAATCTTCCTATCATTGCAGTTGGAACGTGCCATTGCCTATGGCGAACCTGAAGATCAGTACGACCAGGGCGGACAAGCACCTGGCGCTGGTCCTGGAGCTGGTCCTGGAGCTACTGGTGCACCTGGTGGATTCCGCCCACCCTCCGGCCAACCACCAACCCGTACACCGCCTGCAGCTCGTCCCGGCTATGGTGGGGGCCAACCTGATTATGGTCAACAAGGAGGTGCTGGACAGCGCCCTGCTGGTGGGCAGCAAGGAACTGATCCATCGTATGGTCAACAAGGAGGAGCTGGACAGCGCCCCGGCGGTGGACAACAAGGTGCCACTCCGTCTTATGGTCAACAAGGAGGAGCCGGACAGCGACCTGGTGGTGGGCAACAAGGAACTGCACCTTCTTACGGTCAACAAGGTGGAGCTGGACAGCGACCTGCTGGTGGACAACAAGGTTCTGCACCTTCTTACGGTCAACAAGGTGGAGCTGGACAGCGCCCTGCTGGTGGACAACAAGGATCTGCACCTTCTTATGGTCAACAAGGAGGAGCCGGACAGCGACCTGCTGGTGGACAACAAGGAGGAGCTGGACAGCGACCTGCTGGTGGACAACGACCTGCTGGTGGACAACAAGGAGGTGCACCTTCATACGGTCAACAAGGAGGAGCAGGACAGCGACCTGCTGGTGGACAACAAGGAGCTGGACCTTCTTATGGTCAACAAGGAGGAGCTGGACAGCGCCCTGGTGCTGGTGGCCAACAAGGAACTGCTCCATCATATGGTCAACAAGGAGGTGCCGGTCAAGGCCCTGCTGGTGGACAGCAAGGAGCTGCTCCATCATTTGGTCAACAAGGAGGGGCTGGACAAAGACCTGCTGGTGGACAAGGTGGTCAAAGACCAGCTGGCGGCTTCGGACAAGGTGGACAACAGGGTGGTCAGCAACCAGGTGGTGGCTTTGGAGGACCACAAGGTGGTGGATTTGGACAGCAGGGTGGCTCACAAGGAGGTTTCCAGAGCGCTGGTGGTGCAGGAGAAGATGAAGGCGACTACTCTGCTATTCCAGGCTCTCCCGAAATTGATTACCCAATCTTAGCTGAAGTTCCCGAGACCAGTTTCGATTGTGCCCAGCAGCAATTTTCCGGTTACTACGCCGACGTTGAAGCCCGTTGCCAGGTACGCAAATTTATTTAACTTATACCAAAAATTGTATGTTGCCAGCCTAACGGAATTATTTCTTTCTCTCATATTTGTTTTTCTATTTGTGTACTTGAATTTCACTTTCCTATATCCACAATGTTACGGTTCAAAGAGTTTAATTTTTCTTCCCTAGGTGTTCCACATTTGCCAGCTTGACCATAACAATCGCAAGGACAGTTTCCTCTGCCCCAATGGTACTATGTTCAACCAGAGGTACTTTGTCTGTGATTGGTGGAACAACGTACAGTGCGAAGATTCACCCAACTATTACGGTCTGAATGCCGAAATTGGAGTTGTTCCAGACGGTGCTGGTGGTCCCGGCCCAATTCCAGCATCTGCTCCCCGTCCAGGTGGTGCACCAGCACCAGCTCCTGGTCCCGTTGGAGGTCCCATTGGTGGCAGACCACCAGGAGGCAGACCATCAGGAGGTAGACCAGTCATTGGTGATGGTACAGCTTCAAGCGGCCCTGGTACCGGACAATACGAAGGATTTGACAACCAGCAAGGTGGTGGATATGATGACCAGCAACAAGGTGGTGGATTCGACCAACAACAAGGTGGTGGATATGATCAGCCACAAACTGGTGGTGGATACGATCAACAGCAAAATACTGGTGTAGCTCCAGGTGGCCCCTCTGGTGGCCGTCCAGCTCCATCTGGTGGTCGTCCTGCACCATCCGGTGGCCGTCCCGCACCATCCGGTGGCCGTCCCGCACCCTCCGGTGGCCGTCCTGCACCAGGCGGTGGTCGCCAGCCATCATACGGTGGTGGTCCATCCGCACCTGGAAGACCTGGTCAGCAACAAGGCACAGACGAGGAAGCTACTGGCAACCGATACTAAATGACCTTCCCCCACACTGTCCGATCATCATCCTGCTCAACCCGCGTTTAACCTGAACTCTAGTTCCTCTGAAGGATATAATACAATGCTTTTCTTTATTTAAGACCCCAATTCATTGCAACGTCTCTTCTCCACCCATTTCAATACAGTCAGTAAATACGTTACTGCAATAAATCTCCTCCCCCCAACATCCCTACCCCAACCCTCCCTTGGCCCATTCTCGCCCCCTTCCTCCCCCACAACCCTCACTTTTCTTGTTCATCATTGTAGGAGACGGTGATTGTAAATACCTGCTTCAAGACGAGAATTGGAGAGTTGTTCCGTTCTTGTCACGTCAGATTTAGAACCGAACTCTCTTATCCTTGTCAGCTTTCACGTTCCCCATGTGCAATATTGTTTATTTCTTGTGAAGCAACGATTTATAGTTTATTATTTATAAAGAACACAATGCCATGCCATATTGTTTTTCATGTTTATATTATGTACCTTTTCCCGAAACAACAAAAATACAAGTTTTATCTTTTACGTGAAACCATTGTTGGTTTCGACCAATTGGTCTCTAGCAACAACTCAGGAAGTTTAAGAAAATTCCGCCAGAAATGGTATACTACCCTTGTTCCGCAATTTGTTGCTAGCCTTCGTTTTATGTCAAGTCCCGAATTATTTTGGGTACGAATTTTTACGTAAACTGTTCATCCCATCTTCACGATATTTAATTTTTTTTTATGTAGGTCTTATATAAATTACGCATTTATGATGACGTAACATCGTATCATTACAGACTGAAACCTTTGAAGAAAAGCAGAAAGCTGACTGTATGCATTTGTGTACATAATTTGTGTGTTGTGGATACGATTGTGAAAAGCTCACAAGGCTTTAAATATTGAAAACATTCTGTCAAGTGTAAATGATATTTGAGGCTTTTGATGACGTTTTCATGTGTTATCCATATTTTACTGAATTTGAATAAAATTTACTATTTAAAAGACCAAATAGGCGTTTACGAATTTATTACTTATTTCATAATGTCCTTCGAGTTTGCACATCCACGATGATAGATGGATTTTTCAGATTTCATCTTTTTCAAGATGATATATCTTAATATCTCCAAAAAAAAACTCATCTTTTTCAAGACTAGATACAAGACCAAATAAGAAACGGAACTTCATTAAAAAAAAATTAAACAAACGTTTTATAAGTCTACTTCACGTTTTCTTTCTTGCGTCTGAAATCTATTTATTTTATAACGCCAGGACAATTCAAGACAAAATGAATGAACTTAAAAAATGTGAAATCAGCGTCTTAGAGTGCAATTTGATCTTTTTCTGAGCGTGAAGTCTATTATCCTTACACAGACCTAAAGGATAATAGACTACACGCACAGAAAAAGATCAAATTGCACTCTAAGACGCTAATTTCACATTTTTGAAGTTCTGTCATTTTGCCTTGGTTTTTGAAAAAAAAGCGAAGTCGAAATTTGTTTATTGTTTAACGCAATATACTTGCGCAAAATACAGTTTTGTTTTAGAAGTTGAAATCAGTTTTGCGTTTTCTGCAAACATTGTTGATATATGTACAAAACAAAAAATAGTAAGGATTCCCTTCAAGTTTTCTCCGTTTGAAGTCGTGATATGAAACTCCAAGAACTATACTTCAGAGGAGAGAGAAATTAATTAATGTAAAACTGCGCAGTAGCTTCTAATATTACTCGATGGAATGCACTTGGGTGTTGATATCACGACTTTGAACGGGGAGAGCTCGATGGTAATACTTTTTATTGGACATATTAAGATATATCTGAAAGAAACAAGAGAAGGCTTCGGTTGACCTCTCCCCAACTTTTCAATTTACTTCTCGTAAAAACTCCACCCTAATTTATTATTATTACTTTTATTTAATCAACAACTTCATTATTTCAATACTCACCCTATTTCGCTCAACGCTCGATGGGGGTCTTGCATAAAAAAGAAATGAAGGACTTTTGCGAACTTTTGTGTCTTTTTGTTTACAAGGAGATCAACATCAACTAGGCCTACACTGTCAACTTAGAATTTTCAAACTGTCAATCTATGTCGAACAAAGGTAACTTTAAACGAATTTGTTTAACGCATCATTTTGCAAAATACAGAATGTTTTGCGTAGTTGTCTTCCGTTTTTTGCGTAGTCCCAATTTGTATAGAACAGCAACATTAGCGCTATACTGGCTGCAAGGCAAACATCTGAAACCAGTCGTTGAGCTATCTGCAAGGGGCACTGGATACACGCGGAGGTAAAAATATCAGCGTAGTTTGTTAAGCCAAGTTTGTTGGGCCTAAAAATCCTTTTTTTTTTATTTGTTGGCAGCTACTTCAATTTTCAACAAGTGGGATCTTTTTTT
>JAHWFP010148361.1:37018-72657 GCA_023313725.1 Lithobius niger
TTGACCTTGTGCTTTCTCTAGAATTGTTAGCCTGGGCTTGGTAAGGGACAGCGTAGTGGGTTTTGTGCCCCATGAGGCCCACAAACTAGGCCAAATACTAGCCACAAAACAAGACACATTGTGTGAAAAGACATGTTCAAAAAGTCCTCATCTGAAGACAACACCCTTTACACATCCGGCAACTTGTTTCACTTTGGCCATCCTGAGGCCATACAGTTTTGGCCAAGTACTTAATTCATCCAGTACTTACGAGTTACTATTTGATATCTCATAGGGTTACTGGTAAAAGCTCAATGAGATCCATGGATACACGCTTCCAAGGGAACAATTTATGTAGGAAGATCAATCGTTTTCAGGAATCCAGCAGGCTTTAAAGTGCCAGTTTAGCAAGTCTGACACATCTTGCAATTGCTTATGAATGCTATGATATAATAATAATAATAATGATAATAATAGTAATAATAATAATGACAATTTGTTGCTGGACCAACAAGATTGGCAAGGACCAGGCGAGTTGCTGGCTGCCAGCCTAAAAATGGGATAGCAGTAAATATAACAAGATAAAAAGCAAGAAGGGAAGTTGTGACAAAGAGTAATGTATAGGATTATTAAAGTGAAAAAGCAAAAATTAAAAGCATGCGTACAAGTTAAGCATAAAACAATTTTTAAAAAGCATGGCCAAATGAATTGAAATAGGTAGTGTGGGTAGGGTGACGAATGCCTTACCACCAAGGTCCTACCAGAGACACAAAGATCCCCATTAGCATCGCCAGACGTGTATGAAAGGCAGGGCAGGAGAAATGGCCAATTGTTTCACATTATCCTTCTTCATGCACTCTTTTTAGGGTTTTAAAGACTCAAAATGGCGTGGGTACCTTGTGGTGGGCTATGGATTACAGCAATGATGTCATGACGCAGTGATTTCATTAAAAATGCGTTAAAACGTATATTACCTTCAGCCACCTCACAGATGTTATGGGCACGTAGGTTTTGCACAAGATGCCATCGCGAAAGCATAATCTCCCAGGAGCGGGCCTGTTTCCTCCTTAGCTGACACATAACCTGGCAGTCTGGCACAATGACTAATTATCATTATCCTGTGCCTTCCAGATTTACTCCAAGCTTGGTAATCCAGTAGGATTCTCGGTTACCTTTACTTGTTGAATCTAACAATCAGCTATCGGTTTTCAACCCCACTCTTCCTGGAGATAGCAACTGGCGCTTGGTTTAAATTGCCCTTCTTTTAATGACTTTTAAAGTCTATTCCATGAAGGCTGTTTTAAGACTTAAAAAATGACATACGCAAATAGTCTTCAAACCTCTTGCTCCATTTCCAGATTTGGGAGTGCCAAAAAGAGTTCATAAGGCTGTTGCACAGCGTCTGTTTGTGTTGCCTTGATGAGAAAATCTGAATGAGGGCCCTGTATAAAAGACCATCATTCCAAAAAATCTATGCAAGCTCTTTTTGTTCCTTGGTTCTGGAAATTTCCTGATCACTTTAACCTTTTGGGGCTCTGATGATCACTCTTGGGGTTGAAATATGTACCCCAAGTAGGTTATTACATTGGCAGAAAAGTGTACCTTTTCAGATTTACTGTGAGGCCTGCCATTCGTAGCCAAACCAGTACACCTGAAATGTGATTTAATTGACTTTCATAAACTTCAGAATAGATTACCAAGTCATCAACATAAATCATGGAATGCTGCACATTGTGTCAAATAATGCCATGTCTCTGAGCCTTGCAAAGGATGCTGGTGTGTAACGAAGCCCATAAAGCATCTATTTGAACTGCCAACTTCCCATATGACAACGAAACAAAGATACTTCTTCTCACTTCCTTTTTTCATGCTGATCTGCAAGAAGCCTTATTTCATGTCTAGAATTGTAAACCACTTTACCTTGCCTAGAAATGAAAAAACTTGACTGACTGATTGTCTTTTACAGTCTTGGGAGTTGACAAGATGGTAGCCGAGGCTGAATCTTTAGCCCAGGGCTCACCTGTTCTCAGGCCAAGTACAGGTACAGTAACCCAGGAGGACACAGGCCAATCAATGACATCACCCCTGATCCAATCAAGCACCTAAGTTTCAATGATAGCTCCTGTTTCCTTGTTTACAAGGTGGTGGGCAAATGTATTGGTTGTGTGTCTAGCTTATGACCTCAATCTTGTGCTAGTAGAGATGTGTGATGCCTCATTTAGATGTCAAAACATGTTTAAATTAGCTTAAACACCTTCTCAAATGCCTGTATTATGCTTGTCTTATGCTTGTAATATTCCTTAACTGTCATTAAACAGTACATTACCACACTCACTTTCATTTACCGATATCTACAGCATCTTCTTAGGTTTTTCAAGTGTGGAATGACTAAATTTGATGGTCATCTCTGCTGCCTGCAAACACATGATGGCCGCTTTGGTATGCAAACTCAGACTTCCATTCCACTGATGACGATCGCATAACCATGGCTTCTTGATATCCAACACGTCTGTATGCTGACATTCTAGTAAAGAGAAATAGGATATATTAATACTGTTATCGCCAAAAGCTTTTGGAGTTCTAAAATGGACGAGGTCTGTTGGATCAAAGTCTCCTCAAGCAAAGGCCGCATCAGAAATGCTAAAGACATTGGCTAAAGCACAAGTGTTGGGAAGTTTTGTATGTAACGCCTTCTTAACACCAAGTGCCAAATTTCCAAATAGATGAGGATTTTTTACATTATTAACTCATTTATCAATATCAAATTAAATACACTTTGACACGAAGCTTGCTCCCATTGAGCAGTGCCGCACTTACAACCATCACTATCTTTTTGGCATTGTTCTTTCTGCTTCTTAGGCAATATGTAATTCAAAACATTACAAATGGCGATGGGTTAAAATTAAGATACCTTAATCAAATTTAGCAGTATATCTGGTGAGTGACTCTCAATCCCAGACACCACTTTTTTCGTTAAGTTTAAACATTTTTGCTAATCCAGGAGATTATATCTACCATAGACAAAAAAACAACTGTTATAATGGTGGTACTTCTTCCACTTAACATCTGCCGCCGGGGAATTTGGGTGGGTGGATGCCTCGAGCATCGTCTCTATATATTATTATTATTATATATTATTATTATAGGCTTCCCCGGTTGGCACCAATTCTGCTGAGATTCTGCCATGGCAGTCCAGCTACCGGAAGATTATTGGTAGGATTACGTAGCTTACCAAATGAAATACTTGAAGGTTAGTCCTTTCCTTGGTGGATTACGGCCACTTGGGATAAACTTTGAACTGTCTTCGCCGTATGTCGTGGATTAGCCAAAGAGTTGTACTTCAAACACAAATCAGGTTGTTTTGTATAAATAGGGGTATTCCTAGCTGCAACACATGAAGTAGGATCTATTAACTGAAGAGTATTTTGGCATGTGTTGCAAATGTTATATTGTGCTATTTATTTAACGCATTTAAGTTTCATGTTAAACTTTAAAGAATTACTTGTTACTAAATTTGTTTAAAATGTTATTCAAAATTTTCTAGACAGGATTAAGTACTGAATTGTTGTGGTGTTATTTATTTGAATAAATTTAAGCACTTTATTACTATAAATTTCTCATGTGTTGCACTTGTTGCTAGGGTTTGTTATTTATAAATTTTCTTGGTAAAAGATTATAGTTCACTGAAAATGTATTAAGTGCGTAGTACGAATATGGCAATTTTGCAATTATTTTAGATTAAGGTTATTTAAACCCTTGACAAGTGTTGAGAAACTATTTGTATATGTTTAAATTACATTTTTGCAGTATGCAACATCATAACTGGCAAGAGAGGTTTAACTAAATACTTTAAAGGTCTTCAAACTTCATGGTATTGCATATGTTTACACATAATTAATGTAAGCACTATTACGCTTTAAGCTGACTGGATTATTAATTACTCGTCTGGTTTCATAACTGAGTGAAATTGACGGCAAAATTAAGTTTAAATCTAATCCAGATATTCCTGGTGAAAGCAGTTTTGATTAAACACTTTCACTAGACAGTAGTGTTGGCATTCTAGTGTTGCAGATAATTCTAGTGTCATTGGTCCTGTAATATTAGTTTTAAATATGACAACCAGATCTTTTAAGAAGTTCGAGGAGTGCTACTTATTTCGAGTGAGCTTCCTTACATTTTTGAAATGTTTGACATCCCTGGTGACAGATTAAAATCTTACTTTCCAGGAAGATGTACGCGTTAATAAAGAGCTTGTGCTCGCCTGAAGTGCCTAGCTCTAAATAATTAGTATAGTTTAACACACTATTCCAGGATAATCTTGATCCTATACCTGATTTCATAGTTGAACGTATTGCCTTTCAAAAGTGTGACCAGGCTGAAGGATAGAGTGTAACGTCCTATATTGGAGAGCTTAGGGATTTAACAACATGTTGTAAATTTGGCGTGTTGTAAAGAGGCATTAAGAGAGAGATTCTCAGCCTGGTATTAAGAGTCAGGAGACTCATCATGAATTAATGAGTATGAAATCTGATGACGTAATGATTGATAATTAAGACCTGTGAATTAGCAATTACACAGTAACGAGCCAAAATTAATGTAGCAGGGTTCCTGACTGATGCCTCCAGTTTTCTAGTTAAGTCCGATAAAGACACTAAGCCATAGCGAACACAATTTGCCATTGTTGCGGCCAGTCGGGACACACGTGCCCTGAGTGCAAATTAATTAATTAAGCCTGTGAAAACTGCAGCTCGGTGGGGCACATAAATGGCGCCGGGGAAGGCCAACATTACCAGCACTAATCCACCAAGTTGAAGCCAAACGCGATTAAATCGGGGGCATGCAGACAATCCTGTAGGAGTACTAAAAGGGCACCTAATGTTGTAGATGAGTTAGCTCTGGTTTACTAAGCATCTTTTGGTACCAAGGAATAACAAAGTAGGCCAAGTATGGGAGTAGGGGGATAGTGCCATATTCGCAGACACCCAAACACCGCAGTAGTAAAAGCCCCAGCTCCTGATATCAACAAGGTGACCATGCTGCCTCCCCTCCAATGTATTGTGTGCGGATGTGCCGAAGGCTACCCGTTCAAGTGCGTTTGCTACCTGAGAGTATCTCTTGTGATGTGCCTTGAATTCGTGGGTACAGGAGATTATGATGTCACTGTTTACTGGAGTAGCATCAAGGTTTACTTTCTTGTTTGCTTAATTGACATTAGCAAGTATTCACTGTATGCAAAATTGTTCAGCAAAGCAGAATAGCTTAAATATCAAACGACATATTTCCCTACATTCCAGACAAATAACAAGGAAATGATTATGAAGCAAATACGTAGGATGAACATTGGCATTGTGGGTCCCAGTCAGGGCAGTTTTACTTCTTTAAGTGGCGTATTCTTGCAAGGCTAGCTTATAATAGTGACTGTTTGCTTCGTAATTTTTGCCTAACCCACGGAGTGATCAGAAAATGACCAGTTAACATTAGCACCCCCTGTTATTGCAAATATGACTGTAGCGAAGACTGATATTGGCTAGACTGTGCCTTTCAAACATTATTTTGCCGTAATTTTAAGCTATTTTCTCACATCAACTGCTATATAGACAATAGCCAAGAGATATATTGGCTACACTGTGCCTTTCAAGTCAGTTATTCAGATTCTGTTATCTACTGTGTATGCTATTCTACCTTTATTTTAAGCTCTTTTTTTTTACTGTTGAGTTGTGGTTGTATCACATTTTGTCAGTTGCAAACTTTGACGAAAATCCATCCATCAAGGTATCAGCCTTGCGGAGCACACCATTAACCTTTACAGGGTGATAATTGGAAACTTGAATAGTGTTGCTAGGTTCCCTTGCTCCAAAACTTTGCGTTCCTCAGCTTGCAAAATTTTGTTTACTTTATTTTTCTGCGTTACCCATAAAATTTGATTGAATTTGAAAAAAAAAACACCTTGAGATAGTCACTTCGAGTGAAATGATCGCCAACATCAACCTCATATGTTGTTCTATTGTTATCATGCAGGATTAAATCAGGTATTGTATTATGCCTTGTTGACTTAAAGACCAATTGTGACAAACACAATTCAGAAATAGTAATGTGGAAGACACGTTGTTCACTTTTGGAGGTCATATACTGATTCCAATTTATAGTGGATTGGTTAAAATCACACACTAAACTTATAATTTAGATTTTTATGCAGGTAGGAAAATATCGTAGAGACCATAGTATCATTAAATCCGTTTGGAATGTAGCAAATTAAAAGATTGATGTCATCGCCTCTGTATCTGTAGCAATGTCACTTGTGGAAAAAATGATACCTCATATAACAAGCAGAAACTATTGCGTTTGAAGGGCTCCATTCTATTGACTGTTAGACACCCACATTTAGACCGATTAATTCCAGTTGATTTCAGGCTGCCACGATACCACCACATCTAAACCCAAGGTCTTGTCTGACAAGTACATGACCAACTAACACTTTATCCGTGAGAGAATTTGTAAGCCATGTTTCAGTGACGCCTCGTTTTGTTTAACCTGTGCCGAATGACCTGGTCAGCAGGTCATTCGGGTCAGCAGATTTGTCCATGTCACCAGTTAACCAGTTTTCGGGTTATCGGGTCAGGAAAAGAGTCACCCAGTTTAACTGTGTCACTAATACAACGTATGTACAGAAGCAGTACTTGAAGGTTTGATGCACTCCCTTTCAGAAGACAGAGAGAGGCAGAGCAGGGTCCACAATCCTGGAACTTCTCCTTGCACTGGACCCATAATCACACCTAACCAACACCCACTCTGCTTCCTAGAGGCCGTCAACAAAATAGATCAACCAAAGTTGAATAATGGCCGTCATGCACAATCGGGAGAGAGAAACGGGTCTTGCATCCCTCTGTTCCAAAGTTAATTTATTCTACAATTCTGTTACAAAACAGGGTAACTACGTGAAGCCTAAAGGCTATAAGGCTCAACCTGAAAGTCAAACAACAACTCACAAAAGGAGGAGGGCTAGCTCTCTCGATCTCATGCATCTTAAAACACTATCCTGATACCGACAACATCAAGGGAGTAGGTCACAACTAAAGTGGTTCGCTTACCAAAGCGGGTTTCATCCCCAAGCGTCCGTGATTAACTACAGGTGCAGGCACCAAACGTTCAAATTTCTTTTCGTGGATAGCATGAGCGAGAGAGGTTTCAACAATGAACAACAAAAGAAACTTGTAGCTAAAAGTTATATAATCAGGTTGACACCAACATTGTTGTAACAGTATTGTCGAACGTTGCACACAATAAAAATAAAACAATAAAGTCAGAGAGGCGGTTGGCACACTGAATGACCCAAGGCATCAGTCACCCTAATGCAGCCACCACGTCCAACATGGTTGCCACTTCTAGCCACAGCCACAGCCATGGCTGCCATAACGTGAGAGGATCATTACTGCTAGGTAATCATAATCGGAAATTCCTTAGATCTTTTAACAGTAGTAGTACTTACTGAGTATCAGGCAAATAAAGCATCTCTTTTCATTGCAATCGTCATCAGTCTTCTCCACTTCATTGGATGGAATATATAATACACTAGGCCTTTTTGAGCTACACTGCTTAAATGGAATCCCATTTTGCTATCTAACTCTACTGGGTAGCCATCAGAACCAATCAATGTTTCAGCTGTATCTTCTTCCATTCCTAATGAAAGGCAAACCAAAAGAATAAATTGATTACATCTCGTCACCAAATCATGACTCCTACTGTCCGCTCACACCAGCAACAATCCAGATTTGGGTCTGTTACTTATTAGTACCGTACATTGACTTCACTGGTTACAGTGAACCCTTACAAAGTCAATGGGAAATACGCAGTCATCACTAAAAAGTATAATATATATGATTATATATTTCCAATTTTCAGTATTATTTCCGAAAGTGACCTCATCAAACTGTGATGGACTTAGAATGCCGTGAATGATAGTGATGTTAGGTGCAGGAGCACACAGGCCTGAATAGGACTCAAAGGACTTAAGGAAGGGTGGTGACTGGTGCGTGGGGCAGCATTAAATTAAGGATGCCAGAAAAGGCATCCATGCATATCCACACATATTTCTGATAAGTCATACTGGGTGATACACCCGGAAACTTATTTAGGGTTACAGTAGTCCACTCATTCAGCCTGCAATTTTATAACAGAAACATGCAAAAGGTGGCGAAATAAAATAGATAAAGTAGAAGTGAGTACTACTTTAACAGTAACCCACTGCCACCTCCTCATTAACATACTGGCTAAAGGTAAGAGCAGTCCTCTCATCTATGTTACTTTGTTTCTACATTTTATACATGGTACTGTTATAAAATTACAGGTTGAATGAAAGGACTATTGTAACTCTAAAGCAGCGTCCACACTGGACCTCAACACCACGACTGGTGTCTCGGCCCTGACTTTTATAAAAGGCAAAAAAAAAGTGAAAACCCGACACCGATCTTTCCATACCCTGCCCTCAATGGACCCCGAAATAATGGCCAGGGTGAGGGCTTTAATTAATTTTTTGTCGCTACAACCTTTTTGGCACTGTTGCTGTTCCTACCCTTCCCTCCTCTTGTTTTCCTTTTATCTCACTATCGTTTACCATGTTCCAAGCATCAAAATGTTTCCTTACAGCATAGACCCATGCGCCGACTACATCCACACTGAAACATGGGGTCACGGTCTGGTCTGAAGTCCAGCTTTTGTCCAGGATGTGAAAGCCAGGGACAGGCCCGAGCCTGACCGTCGGTTCAGAGTGGGCAGATCAAGCTTGGGCCTGGCCCGGGATGGGCTTGGATCAGGAATGAGACCTGGGTGGGTCCGGGCTTTTCTCCCATTGTGGATGGGGCTTAAGACACCTGCTCTTCCTCATTCGAATACTGTTAGACAACCAAAATCGGAAATGATGCCATAGGGCACTAATCAGAACTCACAAGCCGTACAGCTCCGTTCGCATAATTTCTTCTTGAAAACTACCACCCAACCTCCAACTTTGCAAATTCATCCAACATATACTTCTTAAACTGTCAACGACCCTTTCAGCTGCACCAATGACATACAATTATTGTCCCGTAGTTTAAGACATATCAAGGCCAAACCAGGTGACCAATGAACATCATTCCACATTCTAGCGCTCTTTCCATGCTATTCCCATGCTTTTCTGATCTAACAAGTTTCACTCGCCCTACAAAAACAATCCGAAGTTCTCCTTTAAGCTAACTTAACCGAAGACACATTCTTTCACCTTCTCCAGCTTATATTTGACACCACTTACACCAGTTTCACTAATTTTAATGGCCGCTACTTTCTTCAGACTTGTGAAATTCCCCATGGGATTCTGTATCTCTTGCTGCCATGCCGAATCATCATGCAATCATCCAAACAAGTAACACAGAGTCAAAAGCGTTAGAGAATTTAAAAAAATCTAGACCGCCCACATGCTATCATCAAACACAAGCTGTTAAACTATTATAATAACAGAAATAACAACTGTAAGGTATAAACTAATAAAGTTTGCAATAGTTGAAGTAAATATAGTCTCGGCAGCTTCCTTGATTGTATTGTTCTAAGTATAAATTTATCACATACAATGACGATGAAATAAAATGCCATAAGTCATTTTGTACTTTCGTTGATTATAGAAAGAAAAAGCTCACCGGGAATTTACCTTGCCTAGATTACTGACAACGAATATAGAAATTTAATCAGTTGGTAAATTCGTAGAAGTTATTTGCGCTGTACATTTACATAGAAAAGAAATACACGTCGTTGTATGTTTTTTTTCTGTTAATTTTACTTCAGTCAGTTAGTTTCACAAATAAATAGGACATGCTCAATTTTCCCAAAGTCAGTTAAAGCTGGGTATTTTTTAACTACAGGATCTAGTCAATTAAAAAATGCTGGAATGGCAATTAAAATATTAGAAAAAGTAAACGTAAATAAGGCACAAAAACATACATTTTGTAGACTACAGATGGGGTGTAATTGGCTTGAATGTTAGATAGCATTGCTCATACTCAGAAAAACTGTCCGCCAATATTAGTTTTAGTGTTAGAAATGGTTCCAACGATGCACGATTGGTGCTATTAAGTTTCATTCAACTCACTGCATCTATATCTACTCTTAGTTTATGGGGTTTTTTTTAATCCAAAGTTTGATGGAATCAGCAAAATGTTGACTCGACAGTTTAGAAACAAGCTACGTAACCAAATTCTTTCCATTTTCTCTGTTAAGACTTACTGTGATTACTCATTGGCAATCTTCCAAAAGGACTGGTTACTGCAAGCAATCACATATTTGGTAGGCGATTTTTCATTCATAACATCACAACTGAAGAATATTTCCCGCTCATAAGTAGCCAACTGTCGTCCGTGCTAAAACCACATAGTTTCAGGTCCAGAGCCGGTACATTCTACGAAAACAAAGCTAAAGTAAGAGATTCATCAAAACGTAATGAGATATAGTACTCGTAAGCAAACATTGTAAAGTATGTTTCACAAATCAATACTTACATGTCTATAGCAACAGGTTTAAATCTGTGCAGTACTGTCTCACTAAACTGCTTTGTTACATATATACACATTACACAAATCTTATAAAAAAAATACATTGTAGCAAACGACAACGTAACCACAGAGAGTGTGGCACATAGGTTACACTTACAATACTCCGACACCAATCCACATTTTAGGAAAAGGTAAAGTGTTAGAGGAAATCCATAAGGAGAGGTAAAGTGCTAGAGTGAAATGCTAGGGCAGGTGTATTTTGCCAAATTTAAGCTTAAACCATTGTTGTGCCTGGGAGTTACATGATAGGAGTTTCTACATTAAATCCCACACATGAGAAGTTACAATTGTTTAGTTACTTGATTACCACTGGGTTCAATACCACCTAAATCCAAAAATGAACACAAAAACTATCAAGATGTTAAAAAGGGTCAGCTATAAAGTAAGGGTAAAAACCACACCCCTACCCCAATCCCCAAGTTTCTCCACAGCCACTCAACTTGAAGCATTGCCTTCATCAAGTTCCTTCCAACAGCACTACGATTAAAAGGGTGTGCTTAGATGCATATGTTTCCTGTGGCTGTAACACTACTTATATGTTCTATCTCTCGTTCTGAGTTCCGATCCTGTGCGGTAACCGATTCACTGATTCCAACGTTAACAAATATGCTGCATAGATTTTAGCCTAGCAATCACCAGTGAAAATATACATATTATGAGCTATTACTAGGCCAGGCATGCTGCAGTTTGCAAGCTACGATGTTGACAAGACAGTGATGTGAGTAAGAAGTTTTGCTACTTCAAGCTAAGACCGAATGGGTGTAAAGGTTGCATGTACTGTCTCCCAGCTCAGCGACAGCTCTCGAGCACACCGTGAACTTCGGTAAAATTAGATTTATAACCCACTGCTTCTTACACATACGTATATGTTATGACTAGGCTTTGGGCCTATTGTAGGTAGGGCGGAGAAATTTATTTTAAATTTGTATTTACTCTAATTGTTTCTTCCATTTGCCTGCTTTTCTCTAGTGGTTAAAATGCGATAATCAAATGTTATTATTTTGTTGAGTTGCGTTGAAGAAAAAAAAGTATTAGCTATAGGCTTAGGAAGCAACAATGATTTATTTTGACGGTTTTTAAAAGTTCACTTGATTACCAGCAGCACAGTGTATGCTTCATCAGAATTCCTTAACTGTTCAAGACTCCAAATTTATGATGGCGAGTGTTACAGCAATAAATTCGAAGAATGGTAATTTCGTGGATTTGAATTGATCAATTTATGGCAAATTCGAGATCAGGAAGACTTTTGGGGCCATGTAGCAATTGTGGCAAATTTCATGGCAATCTGCCCTTTTGGTTTGGGCTCGACCCAAACTACAAAACTGCAACCAACCTACTAACTTTTGAAATTCGGTGTCCGCTCCGCCAACAAGCAGTGGTTATATCATTCATGGACCTTTCCACGTCCTACGGACCTGTTTGCATCTATAAATTCTAACGAAAAAAAATAGAACAAAATCAATAAAAGGAGTTGTCAGTGTTTCAAAAATTTGGTGGGATATTTTGTTAAGATTGTTTTTATTTTCTAAGGTTATATCATCATCAGGTTATATCATGACTGCTCAACGTGCTCGGCTATGCTTTATGAAAAACGATGATAGGTGTAGTGGGTAGTGATATTACTATAGAACATGGGTCCGAACAATCCATTGTTCAAATGGACCACTCTTTCAGCATTAGCCATTTGGCACCTTTTATTATACAAATTTTGTTTAATAAAACGATCAAACATTTCGATCACAATTAAAATCTAAGAAAAAAGTTTTAGAATAATGACTGGAGAACATTATGGATCACCGTGGTTGTTTTTAACTGCCATATATTTTATAAAATATATTTTATATTCTGTCACGTAACGAATCCTCATTATAAATGAAAGCTAACACCCAGTAGAGCGACACTTTTGGAACTTAGCTATAGGTTTCTTCCATAATTTCAAATACGTTAACTACAAGGTTGTAACCTTGTTAGACAATTCTTAATCAGATTGGGCCAGATTAATAAGGTTACAACTTTTTAATTATGTTAATTGGATGTTTCGTGGGAGTAAGTACTGCTCATGAAACATTCGATTAACATGCCTGTACCAAAAAAAACATGCATTGTGTTTGTGTATTAAATTGCAAGAGATGTATGCCGAACAAAGAAAGATAGGAAGGAAACATTCAGAGTGCCATTATGACTAAATAAGCATTTACAAGATTCTTGGGGCAAGTCCAAAAAATAAGCTTGACTTTCCATTAACAGTAACAGGACTTTACCACAAGATGCCTGGTATATGAGCAGAAAGATGCCAAACAAGCCAGGCATTACGTCAAGCATAGTAGGAACTCAGTACAAGATGCCTAGTACAAGCCAAGAAACAAGCTTGCCGTTACATCAACTGTAAATGGAACGAACTACAAGATGCCTGGGACAAGAGCAGAAACAAGCCAGGCATTATGTTAAAGCATGGTAGAAACTTGCCACAAGATGCCTGGTACAAGTTCAAAAACAAAACCGTAGCTACTACATTTATACAAGGACCTTACTTAAAGATCCCTGGTAACAAAGACACAAGTTACGCTCTACATTTACTATACAAAAGTCTTCCTACATCTCCAGAAGTAAACCATTCCTTACATAACGGGACATCTGTTTCTCCCCTCTCTCCTCCCCTCAAGGATTGCAATACTGATTCCTGGGTTCCCAGCTCAATATGAACTGGTCATTAATGGTTTTTTTTTTTATGCCCCGAGTTTTTTTTTTTGGCCCTTTCAATGCAGGGGTAGGAAAAATAGTGGTATGCCTTTATTTTCATTTTTCGATGAAAATAGTTATCTTTGCCGTTTTTTATTGCTGTTTGAACTTTTCCTGATGGTGATTCCAACTTCTGTGGTTGCCTATGTCTACATAACTATAGTTTAAACTTATTACAAGAAGCTTATTACAAGTCCAGAAACAAGTGAGACGTTACACCAACTATGACAAAAACTTACTACAACATTCCTGAGAAAAGTCCAGAAGGAAAACGGGACCTATAACTTCTATAATAATAAGAACCTATACTACAATACAAAATCACTGGTACAAGTTCAGACACAAGTCAGGCCTTACACCAACTATGGCAGATAGTACTTATTAGAAGGCAAGATACCTCATAAAAGTCCAGAATCCAAGTTCTGCACCATCTATAACAAGAACTTACTACAAGTTCCCTGCTACATCACTTCCCGCAGTCCATTAGTGCCACATCGCACTAACTTGTCTACAGCCGAATGGGTATGATTTAGACAATGGTATCTGATCATGCTTCCAAAGTAACGGTCTTGGTCTGGCCACACCGGTAATTGTTCCTGTCTTGCAACCGAAGGTTCATCTTGGTAGTAACCTGGAAAACAATGAACGCATGTGTTAACAGTTAATAAATAAACATAGGCCTATATCTCTATAACAACAAACAGTTGCAGAAGTGCCGTGCTGCCTGTAGAGTAACACAAATGCTATTAATCATAAATGCCACAAATACCGTCCTATGAAATACCGTCTCATGGGTTTACACGGAGCATTGCCACACCTAGTACACCCTCACGTCCTATTTACTTTTGACGAAACATACGTTTTAATGTAGTTATGAAGTCTTTGTGATGTACTGATTTTGAGAAAATTCGTTAACATAAGTTCTCAAATTCAGTAAGACAGGTGACTTTTGTTCCAGTCTTACTGAATTTGAGAACTTAGTCATTGAAACGTAATTCATTTGGTACTACTGTGTATGGAGTATAATTGAACTATAAAGTAAATCCTGTGGCATGCCAATAGTTAATTCATCTTCATAATTAAGTTAAATCCATGTAAATATGCTTGACTGTTATGCAACCTATTGTTCACCCTTTTGGATCCTTCTTGAAAGACTAATAAAAAGTACGTCAAGGGTCGTCCTGTATAATACGTAATTGACTTCTACTAACCATAATAATATTCCTGTTTTAAAATTAAATGGTTAAAAGCCGTTGCTATGTACATACATACAACAGCCACTATGTTGTTAAATTGACACAATGCAAATAATAGCGGTATTTTTTTGTTTGTACATTATACCGTTCGTAACAAGTATGTCAGACGACTTCTGACTAGTATGGGGCACCGTTTCGGACATTATATTTTTTCCTATTGCAAAAAAATGTCATGTAAATCTCTTGTAGAGAGAAAATTGCTATCTTAACGAAATTTTTGCTCCTCGACAGAATTATTCTCTCAGAAAGAAAGTTTTCTTAAAGAAATTAATTCTCTTTTAGAGAAATATTTATTCTTTTGGCGACAAATTCATTTCTTTTGGTCTTAGGGAAATAATCAGTCTCGTTACAAGAAATTTATTTCCTTTTCTCTTAAGAGAATTTCTTGTTTCTCTAACAGAAATATTTACTTTTTTGGCCAGATCGTCAAAAAGGAATTATTCATCTGTTATTATGATGCATAACCCTTACGCTTCATTCATGCAAAAACATCGTAGGATTTAGTTTGAGAAAGAAAGATTTTAAACACGGAAATACGTCCTTATCTGACACTTGTAAATCCGTTTTCATACCAGAATTCCAACAAAGATTCAGGAATGAGTAGTTGATAAATGTTTGACGCATTTCCAGTTTAACACCATAACAGTTATTTCTAAAGATGTGCACCAATACAAACACAGTAGTGGTGGCAAATGACTTGAAAATACTCTCGGCGGAGGCAGTGTGATACGGCACGCCAGTTTCCCAAACCACTTTACGAAATCCTCTCCCCAAATCCTCAGCCTTGAAATCCTAGCCCTAAGCGGAAAAAAAAACTAAAAAAAATTCAAAATAAAGACGATCCAAAACATGTAGGCTATGATATTTTTGCATGAATAAAGTGTAAGAATTATGTTTCAGAATAACAGATGCATTAATGATCTCACACCAGCACGTTGGTTTAAAGTGTTCCGGGATGGTAGACAGGACACATCAATTAGACAACTTTTGAGGAGGGTCATATTGTCCAATCATTGTAAGATTCACCCAATACAAAGATAAGGAAGCATATCTTTCGTAAGTATCAACCTTTCACCTGAATGCACACTTTTCTCTACATGTTAGGGCAATGAGAAAAAGGCTATGGAAGAACCAAAATGGTAGAATTTATCTTGTCTTTGATAAAGTAAAAATGAATGGTTGTTTTAAAAACTGAACGATGATTGTTCAGAGCTGGTTAGGTTCTCTAGAGACAATTGAAATGAAGTAACGTCTCAATATTGTAAGACATTTTTTTCAATTTTTATCAGTTGCATTTCAGACCGAAATTTTGATTCTATAGAAAACCTTGAAATCCATGACCACAGTCACAACTGAATGTGTAATCCCCAATCATAAAAATCTCTTTTAACTTTTACTAATTTTCGGAGTAGGAAAATGTTAAGATTGAAAGATGGTGTTTGAGTGTTACTATAAAAACTAAACCACTATTGTCAAAATAGCTCGGAATTTACAATCTGATTTGATTCTAGTGACTTTGATTTTGTAGGTATCGCAGAAACTTGGTTGAATAGTCACGATTGAAATGGCAAATTTGTCCCTGTTGGCTACCAGGTTTTTAGGAAAGTGCAGGTGGGGTAACGCTTATAGTTAAAGAGGAACTAAATCCCATTACAAATTCCATCATACCTAGACGTTGTTGGAGCCTTGATCTTATAAATTATTAATATATTGTTAAAGGTATACTTTCCCACGCCGCTAAACTATGAGATATTGGTAATTTTGATCATCTTATCAATGAAATTATTCTCAAAAACAAAATTATCTTTATATGAGACATTATGGGAGACAATAACATTATCCTTGTGCCAAAATTATCGTTATGGGAGATTTTACTATTCCCAACTACAAACCTACTCTTACCTACTCACTTAACCTACAAACTCGTATCAACTGCTTCTGCGATTGGTTGCAGACTATATGTTGATTTTCCCACTTGCAATAACCACTTCTAACATCAGGTATGAGCTAACTCAACACAGAATGGTGAAAAATCCTCCCAAGCATACATGATACTATCAACTTCACATATGCTGCAAATACAAGTGCTAGAACAAAAAAAAATTCTTGTTATGGAACTTAACTCTTATAAAACAAATTAGGAATAATGCAAAACTCGACTATCACCTGTTCCTATTTCACTGCTAGTAATGCTGTCAATCTGAACTGGAAAAACTTATAATGCACTTATCAAAAAGGTTTTCTCAAAAAATGCCAGAACCCTTACCCATACCCATTACATTTTGGCAACAATATTAGTAACCTTATTAAACAAAATCTCTCCTTTTGCCGGCTTCACTTAAAAACAAAAAAACTGAACTGACTATAAACCGTTCTCCAAGATCAGGAGAAAATCATTTCTGCAGGTAAATACCTTAGCCACAGAAATTTACGCCGGATTTAAAAAAAAAAGTAACTCCAAACCTTTCTGGTAATATATAAAAAATTTGGCTTGAATAAAACCACTTCTAATAAATTACAGAACGATATCTATTTTGAACTTAAGGAAGGATCAGGCAAAAGTGTTTACTGACTACTTTTCTAGCATTTTCATTAAAATTAACTCGGATATCACCAAAGGGGTTATTACAAATTACACTTTACAACTCAATGCATATAGTTTTCTGTAATTTATCACTGGCTAGACAAGAAGTTTATGTGGAGTTATTGAAAGCTAACACTGGTAAAGCAAAAAGCTTTGACAACATCGCACCTATCTTTTTCAAATTGTGCCTGGGAACTTTCCTACCTGCTTCATGTCTTATTTAACGAATCCCTCATTTCTGGTAATTTTCCAATATGTCTAAAAAAAAATTTTTAAAAGCCCTAATTTGAAAAAAAAAAGGCAATACCCCAAAAATGTTGAAAATTATAGACCAATCTCTTTACTGTCATATATTTCCAAATTATTTAAAACTATCAATTACATTAAAAAATACATTTTACCAGTTCAACACAGGTTCAGTGAGGGGAAATCGACTACAACTAACCTCTTGTCACTTTGGGACTATGTTACAGAAGCAATTGACAAAGTCTGTCAAAGCATTTACATTTTGTAAAAGATGCAAAAACCATTATTATTGTATACTATAATGCTGTCGTCAGAATTTTGATCTCTTATTCATGCACTGTACGAACTTCATCACAACAATTGCTTCTTTATGACATGGAGAGGGCGCAGCGTATTCTTGAAAGATACATTTATTATTAAACCGGTTTCAATTGTAATGAATACTCATATAGGGAACTATGAACTAAATTCCAAATTCCAACTCTCGACTTGGTTTGGCCTAAATTTTCTCTACAATTTCGTTCATGGAAAAGTGCTTTGTCCAGAACTCCTAAAACTAGTTTCTGTATTTACCAAATCAGTTCCTACTTGCAGTAATAATAATTTTTTGGCCGAAAGCTTGTACTGGTTATAAAGGAAGCACCAGGCGCTACTCACAGCTTTCATATTGTAATCATCATGATTTAAACCTATTCTGCACTTTTAGTAAATGGAAAATAATAACTAATTTTAAACCTTGAATTCGTTTGCGCCTTTGTAATTCTATTTCCCCCTTGGCTCTGTAAAGAGGTTCAATGTAACCTGCCGAGTCAATATGCGAACAAATAATAGTTGATAGTGGTGCTTGATAAACAAGATTAGTAGAGAGAGTGCTTGATGAAAGAGTTTAGTGAATAGTGGTGCTTGATGAGTGACATTAGTGGATAGTGATGGCTGATGAACGAGATTAGAGGGTAGTGGTGCTTGATGAGAAAGTTTAGTTTATGAGTGAGATTACTGAATACTTGTGCTTCATTTGTGGATTGAAGTGCTTGTTGAATTAGTGGACAGTGGTGGTTGACGAGTGAGATTAGATTGGTAGACAGTGGGGCTTCATGAGCAAGTTAGGTAGTAGTGGTGCTATGATAAAGATCAGTGGGTAGTGGTAATTTTTCGGCAAGATTAATGGATAGTGGTGCTTGATGAATGAGATAACGTACAGTGGTGCTTGATGAGTAAGATTAGTGGGTATTGGTTCTTGACGAGCGAGATTAGTAGACAGCAGTGCTTCATGAGCGAGACGAGTAGATAGTACTCGATGAGTGAAATTAGTAGATGGCTTTGAGCCTAGCAAGGGTTCATATTGAAACCGATACAAATAAAAACAAATATGACATCAAAATTGAACCAAACCAGATGAAAACGACCGAAATAGGACAGCCCTTTCACGGCCTCCACTGAAGCAAATCCCAACATAGAGTACAGGGTTTACCTGACAGTAGGGAGCCTTGAGTCACAACTGTCGTCATAATAGTATTGTCCGAGGAGTGCAATCTGCTCAAAAAGCCGTAGATCCTACAGCTGCAAACTTCCGCAAAACTAGGATCACCAACCTACTGGTGCTGCTCCAGGTGGGCAAACCACGCAAGAATCATAAGCCATTGTTGAAACATACTCAGAGGCTGTTCTGGCACTGGTTTGAACCGTTTGGCCAGGGACACATGCTGCAAATCTGTGACATGAAAGTGCGTATGCAGAGGGCACAACTTTCCAGCTGCATCCATGAAACCACCTACGAATAGTGCTTGCCCTAATACAAGAATTTTTTCACTAATATTAAGGATGTTGCTGTCATGTTTTAGGTCCAGCAAAAGCGCTGTGCCTAGGTATTTCATTTGCACAACATATGTTAGGTGATTTCCATTTAAAGTAACTGTATGGGCTCCAAATATCTAATTAAGCCAGTGTGTACAGGGAACAACATGCTGACAGATTTGGTCGTGTTAAATTCAAGATCAAGCGACGTACCTGCATTGACACAACAGTTTAGTAGAAGTGGTAATCCTTTTGGGAAGAGTAGTGGTAGACTATCGGTATAGCACACATGCCTTGATCCTAAGACCACTGAGGAGAATTCATGCATCAACGCTCTGGAACTTTGAGTAGTTTGTCAGTGTAGATGATGAACAATAATGGAGAAAGTATTCCTTCCTGGCGAACGCCATTCAGTACTCTGAACCGTTGTGACTAGGATCGTAGCAACTGCAACCGAGTGCCCACACACCACCTAGGGAGCCTACGTTTGATCAGGATATGGCACAGTGTACTGTGATCTGTAATTAATACGATCGTATACTTTGGGTAGGTGAAGGAAATCAGTAAATAATGGGCTGTTCCTTAGTTTAACATACCTCACGGCATCTTAAAGAATAAAGGTTGGTTGATCGGTACCTTGCTTTGGTTGACGGCAAAATAGCTATCATGCATGCGCAATAAGTCACTTAAGGAGGACGCTACCACTCACTCAAAAATATTGGAGAAGGTGATGGCAAAGACAATGGGTCGGTAATCGATGACTGAATTAAAATCTCCAGTTTTCTCCTTAACAACAGGTGAAATAGCAATATCAGACATAGATGGGAGAATCCAACAGTGCAAAGATACTGTTAGTGTGTGCGCGTTTCTCAAAATAAACTGGACTGAAGTGCACAAACTATAACATGACCCAAGGGGCAGATAACCTTGTTCAAAAGAGCCCCGTGTGAACATTGAGCAATAACCAGGTGCACCTTGTAATTAACTGGAGTGTAACCTGGACAACTAAATAGCAGGAAGCCCGATGAAGAAGGCTTCCTAATTCACTCCAACTGACTGGGTCGGCCATTACGCATCGTTCCCCCTTTGGCCTCTTGTAATTTGAAAATGTAGTTTGCATGTTTCAATAAGTAAACTTTAATAGTTAATACTACGTCTGCTATTTCCTTCCATAGATTAGACCTCAACAGATACTGCATTGAACATCCCTCAGTTTAGGGGAAGCACATTTCACATGCTCATTCTGAATTTCATTGCTGTCTGGTGACATTACATTGAGCATACGTTCATACACATCTTGTATAATTGATGGGGTAAAGGCAGTACTATCTTTGGTGGCTAGAAAATCATCAACTTCAGCTACTTGTTCTGTAAATGGTCGCACATCATACATGTATGCCCAAAGTCAAGTGATACCGTCATACCCTCGATATTGTCAGATCTTTGTGCGTGATTTGAGTACCTTCTCCTTACGACATTTCAAAATCCTATCTGCAGAAAGCTTATTGGCATCAGACCGCATCGGAACCTCATTTCGTTTGCATTGTCTAAGGTTGCACCTGAAAATTCTACGAGTGTTACACATTTCCACTCACAGCACTGCCTAGGTCTACCATCCGTCCTCCATTAATTTCTGAAATGCTTGACTAGTGATGTAATGTGTGGCTTTTACAAGCTTATTCCGCCAACCAGCAGTCTGGTAATAACACCACATTTTACCAATGATTACCTGCGTGTATGACCGTCATACTTCTCATGTATTTCTCTGATTAATACAGATGCAAACCTATTTACATTGTATTTTGGACTTATATATATGTCAGACTGCCTGAGCGGGAAATCGAACCCACGACCTTTGGAACTGGTCCTACCGCTGAGCCATACTGACACGCCCAGCGGTATTGTAGATGTTAAAGTCTGCTACACCACTTTCACCTGGATGGGAGATAATCTCTTCTCCAACCCAGTACTGAAACCCTTCGCAAAAAAATTGTTACCCTTCGCTACTTTCTCTGTATGGACGTGTCAGTATGGCTCAGCGGTAGGACCACGGCCTCTGCTTCCGAAGATCGTGGGTTCGATTCCCCGCTCAGGCAGTCTGAAGTCTGACATATAAGTCCAAAAGGCACCGTAAATAGGTTTGCATCTGTATTAATTTGACTCGAGCCTTCGGCTTTCCGTGCTGTTTATTTCGCTGATCTCTGGATTATGATCACGTTTTCACTAAATTAACGGAACTAAGTTTGCTGTCTGCAGTACTGTTACTTCGCTACTATTTCTGCAACAAACATCCAAAATGATCATATTACCACAAAATCCAGCGTATATTACCTTCCATAAATCTTCCTTCTCATTCTTCACACACTGTGTAACTTTGAATACAAGTGCTTCACTATGGTTACTACATAATAGACGGCAACCGCGTGATTAAGATGACTTCCGTTACATTTCATCACTTCAATTTTAGGTTTACGTGGATCTTCACTGCAAATCACTGTAAAAGTGTAAAAAGAAGCATTAGAAGTTGACAAGAAAAGATAATACATTTTTTATGCATTGCAAGTTATTGAAGAAGTACAGGTTTAATTTAGTAAATTATTGACATTCCGTCTGTCTTGCTTATCTTTATTAATCAAAATATCATGCTAATCGTTTCCAGTATTGATTTTACTAAAACAAGCTGTAACACCCCATGATGCTAATTTTTATCCCATGATTACAAAGGGATAATATTTTTATCCTTTGAAACTTTTCCTCTGCCAGATAACGATTCTTTTGATAAAGTGGTGTTGTGGTGCCCCAATTATTATATCAGCTACGTGAAATTTATACGATGCATGCAATGTTTATTTCTCATTAAACTATTGGCCAGCGTATTAATCCTATTCTAAAAAAAAATTCTGTTAGAAAATGTAGAGTAAGAAAAATTATAATATCCTTTCCTCACAGGACAAAATTCCCGGAAAAGAACGAAACGCATGCCAACTAAAACGAAACTGGACAACTGAAACCAACCAAGCAATCTTACTGACTAGCTGCACGTGACGATTTTATATGTAATACGTTCATCTTTTTTATGGAATTCAGCAATCGCGACTAAAATACTGGAAAAACTGGAATTAATGTTACTTTAAATGGACACCAAACGCCGAGTATTAATAAACTAATTCGTAATAAGGATAATGCTGGTGGATAATCTCACCAGCATTCCATTTCTTTATTGCTCAGTGTATTGCAGCTGGCGTTTGCTGAGTGGTATTGTTCCGTAATTACAATGTTTAAAACAATGTAAAACAATAAAACTGATCGTTCGGGGTCCCGTAACTCCGGAATGGCTCGACCAATTGAAAAAAAAATGGTCTTTTCGAGGATGATGGACAACGAAATTTCTTGCTTATATTATGATTCAGATTTTAGACATAGGCGCAGTAGTTTTTTTTCTAAAACGGTAGCTGGACAAGAAGAACTACAACAAGTGAACAGTTGGTCAAATTTACGTATGGTTCCCTACTTTTACTCTTGCACGGAACTGCATAATTTTTGGTATATATCTACATTATAATTCTGGAGGCCGGCTAAAAGGAAGGCTAAAGGGAAAGATAAAAGGAAAACCGGAAGGACAACAATCACTTCTCCCCTCCTCACTCCCTCATTGAAAATGCACTCTCCCACTCTACCTGCATGGAAACAGGAGGCAGGCATGAGTGGTCGATCAACTCAATAAAGGTTCAATCTGACAAGTCGTCGGGCCGAACAATCACTTCTCCCCTCCTCGCGCCCGCATTGCAAATGCGCTCTCCCATTCTACCTGCATGCAAAGAGGAGGCAGGCATGAGTAGTCGATCAAGTCGTCGGGAAGAGTGCCGGGGAAAATGTCCCCGGAAATGTGCCCGTAAACTTGATTCATGACCGGCCCCGTGCATAGCACGGGCTTCCTCTAGTACCTTCAATACTTACCAACTAACTGGCCAAGTTTGGTCGAAAACTTTTGAATAGGAACGGATATATTAATATTTTTAGTTTTGCTGGAGTCAGGACTTCAATCATATACAATTATACCTATAGTCTTATACATACTCGACTATGATACCCGAATATGATACGGAACTATACTGTGCAATATGGCCGCCTAAAACGCTCTGATTCGGTAATTTGTCCTGTTGCCACTTTCTCTCAATCGAGGACGTTAGTTACATCCCAAGATAATGCAATATGATCTTCTTCTGCTCTTTTTTTTAAAACACTTTCTGAAAATCCGAACGTGTCGCTATTTATTGCAAGTGTAGAGATATATAGCTTAACTGTGGTTGAGTGAAAATTTTTAAAAGGGACTTGAAATTGGTTTTGAAGTTCATAACAAAATCTATCATGTAAATCTACGTAAAATTAAAATTAATTAAAAAATGTCTGCTTGTTACCAACATAAATATAAATAACGGGGGGGGGGGAGGACAGGAGAGTACCCCTGACAAACGAGCCGAGGGGAGTATACAAATTCCATGGAAAATATATTTATTCACCGTTATCTTTGAAAATTTCTTCTTTGACGATGCCACAAAACATAAAACAAGAACAGTTATCGTATAATGAAAATAAAATGGTCAGTGTCCCCCCCCCACCCCTCCCCAGAAAAAATATTTTCTAAAGCCAGTGAAAGGTGGCTATGCCTCCGTAAAAACAACTCAGTTGCCTTCCCTTCCTCCATCTAGAAATTTTAGTGGTGAAACTCTTCACAAATCAAACCGAAATGGAGCTGCCCACTCAATTAAAAAATGCTGGGGCGGTGCCTTCCCCCCCCCCCCACCCCACCAACGGGACAGAAAGACGTTAATGCGTAAAAAAAAAAGGATAAAACAACCTTTCTCTTACCTCTCTTCTTGGTTAGATGTTATTCCCATACAAAATGAAAAATAGCCAAAGCGTCCAGCCAAGCTCTGCTCCAATTCCGCAAAGGTGTTGCCATCATGCGGAGTTTCATCGAAATACAGGTCACTGGAAATAGTTGCAATATATGTTCACAGATGGCGGGGTAATCCAAGCGTCAGCGCGAGTTTTCTTAAATCCGAGCTCTCTTCCTCTCCCCTCCCAATTTTCTAATGAATAATGCAACACGTTGATAAATGCGCGGCTTTAGGCTACACCAGGACTTCGAGAGTGCTTGGATTACTAAGCGTTAAACTCGGATTAAAGTATTACAATAGCATTATGGCACGAATATAAATTGCATCCATTTATTTTTTGCAGTAACGTAAATAAATAATTTTAGGGGGTGGGGGGGGTTAGGGGAGGAGGGCAAACTTTATACGCCCTATTTATGCCCCCTGCTAGAAAACGTATGACCACTTTGCATTTAAAGTACGATTATTTTTCTTGGTTCTAGTGATGCTTCACGAAAAACAATTCCAAGGATTTATACCCCCCCCCCCTCGGCTCTATTTTTTTGGGGAAGGGGGTGAGCGCTTGCCCCCCCCCCTCCGATTATTACGCCAATGATTTTTTTTAACTATCGAAAGTGACAATGTTATAGTTTTATTTACAGGGACATAAATCCTTCCGGTATGTCGTGCGACCCGTTGAGAATAGAGTTTGCAACATTTACACAGGTTAGAGTTATTGTCGCAAAATCATCTCGCACGAAAGAAAAAAACTATAAAATTACTGTGTTGGCAACATTTACATTCGTTTGAACTAATGTCGCAAAACTGAGTCATACAGGAAAGCCAACATGGATGCAGGTACCTTTAACATTCGAACTATTAGTCGGTGCAATTAACTTGGCGAATGTTTTAGTGTGTTGATATCACTCCTTTAAAGGGCCGAATAATTCGGAGCTTGGCGGTTCCTTTTACCAGTTTTGGTTTTTGTTACGATTAAACTATTGCCACGAAAAATATTGAATATTGTGTTTGGCGGTAAGGTTATTAGTTTGTGGCGTTATAAATTGTATAGCCTATAAACAATTCTGATAAATTACAGGAAGGCATAAAGTTTTTCCACTTTGGGAAGCCGTAGTGCTCTTACACCAGGGAAGACCTCCGTGCTGCTCCCTGTACTTTTTCCCCAACCTGGGGACTTTAAATTTCCTGCACGATTCTAGAGTTAATGATTTTCCTTGTCAAGCGCTTCACGAATTAAAACTAATATTGGCCAAATTGTGTTTTTAAATCATGAGGAGTTTGTTTTATAGTTTAATTTTATCGGTTTATTTCATAAATCTTGTAGCGGTGCATGCTTGTGTATTCCTTGAACTCAGGAGGTGACGTTGGGCTGAGTAAATCGTTAAACCTCCTAAGAACTAACCTGGAATATATATTTTTTTAAGTATGGTTGTTGGGTCAGTCGCGGGGTTCGAACCGGCGTTTTCTTGGTTTGGAGACGAGGACGTCCATGGGGACCCCTCACAAAGCTTGCGGTGCGCGTAGGGACTTACCTTTTGACCTTTGGGAGGTTTCTCCGATTTACTTAGAGTGGGGGGAGGGGGGATGGAAAAAAGGAGCTACATAGTTTGTTTGTAAGGGGGGGGGGGCTTACAATGGATCAAAAGAGAGGGGGCGAACCATAAAATTAATTTTCATATTTCTTTTGCAATTCACGTTGTGCAATTTACCCGAAAGACATCATCTGTATTCTTTAAAAAAGTTCCTCAGAAACAAGAAAATTGCCTCATATTTCGGGGCCCGAACCTCGCTATAAACATTAATAATTTTATTGCGTAATTTTAACAAATTTATTGCGTTTTCAAAGCTCAAAGTTTTAAATAAAAACTTTTGGGAGCCGCAATACGTACAATATTTTATACAATAAATAAATAATACACTTAATACATAATAAATTACACAATATATTATACAAATTGGTTAATTATGTACAAAATGGAATTTTTTTCAATAAAATTAATTCACAATAAAATCCACTGTTTAGTTATTTTAGTATTTTAATATTTAATACTTATTTCCTATTCGGCTAACAGTTCTCTGTAATATTGACCTTTAGTTTTTGTAAGAATTTCCGAATACTTGTTTTAATTCTTTTTTCATTTGCTTCCTTTGCTTTGATAGATTAATATTTTGGGGTCCAATTTATTGAAAATGTTTGGTATGTAATAGGTTTTTTTTCTTAATCCGTAAGCATTGTTCCACTCCGGCAATCTATATTTCTGCGGTTTTTTTTCCGTAATCGTTTGCTTTTGGTTTTATCATAATTTTTATGTGTATTTATGTAATAATTCTTTATTATTACCATAAAGTCTCGTAGTTCTATAATTTTTGTATTGTTATTTTTTATATACAATTCATTTGTTTTTCACCTCTTTCCCAAAAAATACTTTTACTATCTTATTCTGCACACTTTGTAATCTCAAAATGATATAGTCAGTCGCAAAACCATACATTTCTATCCCATCTCTAAGCAAACTTTCTATCCATGCATCGTATAGAATTCGTTTATTCTTAATATTTAACAGGTATTTTATATTATATGATTTGGTATCATTTGACGTAATAATGATAACTAGTTGTTCCCCGGAGTAACATACGGCGGTCTAGCTGATTCCCGCTGCTTCAACTCGGCTCTAATAGTCAGCATTATTGAAGCATTAGTGTTTGTTTCTAATTGTTAGGGCGCATATCCGTTCTCGTTGTCGGCCGCTCGTCTTTTTGCTTTGCTACCGTGGAAAGAATGAACCCGCTCGCGCTCTTGTTGATTATTGAAACTTTGTTTAATCCTGATCCCTAACAATCCTTTTAGCTCTGCTCCTAACCGAAATATATACCTACAACAAAACCCACAAGGGTGAAATTACCCGCCAAGTTTCAGCCAATCAAAGTAGTGATATCAGAGCCAAAAAGGCTGCCACCAAGTTTCTACATTAGTTGCCAAGCTAATCCCACTGATTCTTAGATCAAAGGTTAAATAAAAAAACTGACCATTGCTACTATTGGTAGAAATGGTCAAGTTTTTGATTTAACGTGTGACGTAATAGTCGGTGGGATTAGCATGGCAACTAATGTAGCAACTTGGTAGCAGATTTTTTGGCTTTGATATACCTACTTTGATTGGCTGAAACTTAACGGGTTCTTTCACCCTTGTGGGTTTTGTTTTAGATATCACTTCTTTTGTAGTTTTTTTGTGTGTGCTGTCTTATTTTTGCAATGTCCCTTTATCTACTATCTTGCCAAGTTTGGTCGAAAAATATTGAATACGAACGGAGATATAAATTTTTTTTTAGTTTCGCTGGAATGAGGACTTCAATCATATTAATTGAGCAAAAAACGGCTTCGCCGTTTAGAAAAAATCATTAGAGCTCGTATCCCCATACTCACAGCTCTGAAGGTACACGAATATAATTTGATTAGAGTTCACTCGAACCCAACGAACTATAATTTGAACTATTATTTGTGTTCATTTTGTGTATGCATTTTTATCTTTCAATTTTGTAGCGTTTTGCTGTTTATGGCGTCTATTTTGTGTGTGTTTGTGGGTTTACGTTTTGCGAATTGGAGTTTAAATTATAGTTCGTTGGGTTCGAGTGAACTCTAATCCGTTTCGTGTACCTTCGGGGCTGTGAGTATGGGGATACGAGCTCTAATGATTTTTTCTAAACGGCTAAGCCGTTTTTAGCTCAGTTAATTTGTTGGTTTTTTTCGCTTCCATTTTATATGTGACCACTGTCCACCTACTTTTGTTTTCGAAAAAACGGAACATTAGAAATGGATACTTATGTTTAGGTTCCGCCGAAGGTTTGTCCCATGATTATTATTTGATGGCAACACATTAGCGTATTTCTCGATTTAGCATCGTCATTTCGATGATTAGTTGATTCTGGATTGTTTCAGTATCGTGGCAACAATCGTGGAAACAATTCAACTGGCTTCCCGAAGGCCGCAATGAAAAAGTAAATAAGTCACTCAGTCATGTCGGCCGCCCAATTTTGAGACCTCAAAATTTAAGACTTCGCACGCTACGGTTTAAAACTTGAAGATTTAAGGAAAAATCAAGACCATTTAATTTTGGTTCTCCACAACGAGCTAGCTAGCTCAAACAACGACAATGTTAGTTTCCCGGCACCCAACCATCGTTGTATCTTGTTCGAGTGAGCTATAATCCGATATTGTGCGCCTCATTGTTACCCTATTGTTACACGTTGCAGCATTGTAACCTTTTGACATTGTTAGCCGCTCCGCCGCCTCCTCCTCCTGTCCAATTTTCTGAAATTCTCGTGCGCAAACGAACTCTAATAAGCAGGCAGTGCTAATAAATTAAAAGCGTTTGCTGATTTCCATTCAACCATCAACAATAATTATTTTAAAGTTAAGCGCCGAAGAATGTGTTCGCACTGCAGATTGCTTTGCGCACCCAATTCTCTAATCGAACAGCATGGGAAGCAAACAGCAAGCGTAGACCATAGGATCATTTCTGAGATGCTTTCAGGCCCATACTCCGAACACTGACTCAAACTCGAACTTAGACTAGAAAATAATGACGTCGTAACTCTTTAGTGCTTATCAGCACCAGAACTACATTGGGATACATTCAGAAAAATCGGGTAGTGAATGGTACTAAGTTATGACGTCACAATTCTGAGAGTTTGAGTCTGCGTTTGGAATACGGGTTTCAGCTACTACTCTCTAGGTACTCGTCGGTGAGTCCCTTTTTTCCTGTAAGATGCATCAGAGTTGTAAAACTCAGACTTCAACCCAATATCGACGGACGAGTTTCTGTACGTTTTGCAGTTCCAAAGACAATAAAAAAAATTGCATAGAAATACCATTTAGAGTTGATATATGGCATTGACTATGTCTATTAAATTATGCTGTCGACAATTTCTGGTGCCAGTATTAAAGGTGGGTTGCCACCAAATAAAAGTCATTTAGCAGCATTTAGCGACATCTAGCACTATCAACTGCTATCTAGCATTTACTTGGAGGAAGCGAAGGTTGTATAAAGAAATTTCTTTTAACAACACAAACAAGCCGCCTGCCTCTTTATTACTGAGCAACAATTTGGTACATACTCGTGCGCCTGGGTGCATGTTGTAACTAGTGCTGCATCACTGTCACTAGATGGCGCCATGGTAGAATACAAAGAAAATACCGCGGCGCCATCTAGTGACAGTGATATCTTTAACTGTTAGAGCTTGCACACAACTGCACGAGTATGTACGAAATTTTCACTCAATAATAAAGAGGCACGTGACTTGTTTGTGTCGTTAAAAGCATTCCTTCTTTGTGCATAGCTTCTCTTCCTGCAAGCAATCGCTACATAGCGTTAGATGGAGCGAAATGCTGTAGACTTTCATTCTGTGGCAACCCTCCTTTAATGTGGTGAGGATTGCGTGGGCCTAAACGTAAACGGTATCCAAACATTCATTTTAACAATGTGAGCTTAAAAAAAATTGTTGGGTCTGGAACTGTATGTAGTTAAGGTTTTCAGTATTAAAAGTACGTATTGAGACTTTTTGTTTGGAAGAATTTTTTTTGGCCCCTCTTGTAAGGTTTGGTGGTAGCGTGGCATTCGAAACACGTAATAACAGTCATTATCCAATTATACCTGCAATTAAGGGTATTTACCGCATTCGAGAAGCAAGGAGAATTTGGAAACATTGGCCAAGCCATCGAACGCCAAATAAAGCAACAAGCTTACCATAAGAACTGATATTCCATTCTTGTGTACAATTTAATTTTTTTTTTTATTATTTTACTAGCGTAGGGTGGCACAGAGGGCCTTGCAAGCCAGCCATGGTTACACTGAACGCCTTTTGTAGTTTATTTTTTACCCTGGTCGGATGACCTGGGTTCCCGTTGAAGCACGCGAGGCGTAGAAATAGAAACCGAGGGTTCCCACAAACCCGGAAGTAGTGTACGAGATTGTCAAATCAGAAATCACTACAATAGATTTGCAGATTTGCATTGATTTGCAGATTTGTAGGTGTTTGCATGGATTTGCAGGGATTGCGCGAATTTGCAAGATTTGCAAAGATTTGCAGAGTTGCACAGATTTTCAAGATTTGTACGGATTTGAAAGATTTGTTCGGATATTCATGATTTCGATTGGATTTACGGATTTGATGATTTGCAACGATTTATAGGTTTCACTTGGATTTGAAGAATTCACTTGGATTTGCAGATTTCACTTGGATTTTCAGATTTCAAGCAGATTACAAGCGAATTTGCAGATTTCGTGTTGATTTGCCCTGATTTGCTGTGATTTGCAGAATTTACAGAGATTTTCAGATTTGCAAAAATTTGCAGATTTCACTTGGATTTGCAGATTTCACAAAGATTTTCAAATTCGAATTCAGAGCGCGTACGAGATTTCAGACATTGTCGGACCCCTAGGATAAAAACACACTTTTCCCCGGAGCACCCGCCATGGTCAGCCCTGGTTGCGCTTCATCTGTATAATTGACCTCCATAGCTATGCTATTTATGAACGTAACTCATCCTTCGTGACACGACACTATGCTCGCGTTGTGTAACTGTCTCAGCGCAAAGCCTTGACTGACATTATTTCTCGCAGTTGCTTGCGAAGGCTATTTCAGTGACCATCAGGTGGTCATCTTCCCTCCCTCCACCGACCGGGTTAGGTGGTGCTCCCATTTCGACCAACGCCTGGCCCATCTAGGACACAAAGTGGCATTTCTGCCGTTGAAGACTATAAAAAGATGTGGCTGTAGATGCAACCCACGCCGCAACAACTTAGGCACAATAACGTCTCCCGATGAGAACGAAACTGGTTTGCGCCGTGAAAGTATCTGTGGGATGGGTCGAGACGGCCAACACCTGACAAGGCTCCACCTGATTTACTCAACCTGCGCACGTAAACGCACTCTTTTCGAGCGAGTAAAAACAATCTGCTAAGTTGCGTAATTGACCGAACGAGCTGAACGAGCGAGGACGCAGCGGGAAGGCGCTCGCAGCATGTTTCTAAAATTTGCAACATAACAAGCCATCCTCGTCGACCTCGAGGTCGACGAGGATGCACTGAAGCAGTCGCATTTTGATATTTCGACGGTCAGTTAGATTGACGTTCGGTAAAAGTGCTTAACAAAACGACGTGAGGACATGGCTGTAACGATGGCTGTGGGCAATTGCAAAAGACGACGGAGAATAGTGTGAGGGAAGGGGGCGGCGGAAAAAAAATGGTGTATTTAACTTAGAGCACCTTAGCAACTCCCTTGGCAACGTAACTGCAATGGTGAGCATACACTGGTGAGCGTACGTTGTCAAAATAACGCTTTCGTGACGTTGGCCGTCGTTTTACTCATTGACACTATCCACCAACTCTGTTCGAAAACTAGTGACCTGTGGCATCAGTTTCGGTGGAAGTTGTCGGTTTTTTCACAGTCGGCTGCTGTGTTGTTAGTTGAATTCAGGAAAGCGTTTAATAATTTCAACCTGATGAACATCGGGCCTCAGCGAAAGAGAATCGTTCAGTCAACAAAGTACGACAGGTCGTTCGTCTCTCATTGACCTGGAAAATTGGAATCTCTGGGATGTCAAAGAAAATGTAAAGAACGATAAGGTCAGCAAAAAGCGAAGTAGAACAAAACCTCGAAACGTCTGGAAAACGTTTCTGCATTGTTTGGTTGATGGAGTCCTTTGATTGAAATTTGGTAGCCCTAAAATCAGCGAAAACTATAACACGATTAATGCAAGCGTTATTAAAGTATACCAGAAGCTTATAAAGAGTTCCTTTAGGGGTGTACGAGGAGTGTACTGTTGGACATTATTAAGGCTTGTTGCCAACGTATGAAGGCTTACCGCGCCACACTCGAGGGATTTTGTAGTACTACTAGCTGTAAGAAATCTAAGGGCGGCATTTACCCACTTACTCAATGAATTCAAAAATAAGTTTGACACACATTACATTAACAATGTCGGAATGGTACACACAAATTTGCTACTGATTTCGTTTATTCATAAAGCAGAGCGTTGGTAAGGTTCATTATTGGGTCTAAGACCTGGGTCCTGGAGCCTATAGTCATAAGTCAGAAGTCAGAAGTCAGAAGGATAAATTCTTTGCCATGAACTAATCGTCTGCTTCCTTAGCAACCGTACGTGCAATTACAGATACCAGGGGGTGATTGAACACACGACCTCCACTTGGACAAACATGCACGTGCCTAAGCTGTAAATGTTAGTTATCAAATGGAGCCGACATTGTGAACAGTTGCGAATAACAAGTGAGCAGCAATTATGGCGAAAAAATTCACGTGAGAGCACTATGCCAACTCGTCACTAGTTCACAATTACTGAAAACTTACCAGATGAATTAGCGTCAATATACAGGGTGATTACAAAAGAAATACACAGTTTGACGCGTTTATTAAACGAAAAATATTCAACTTATCGATAAACGGTTTTCACCGTCATATTCTTTAACTTATTAAATAACGCATAGCAAGTTGTAGATGTTCAACATGTGTTCCCTTAGTTAACAAGGAAGACATCCATGAGAGATAAACAAATTTCTGCCAAACACTGTGTAGCATATCCTCGTCTATTACGACAATTGCTACTGTTATTCATTGCTCGAGATGGTGTAGATCAGGGCTTCAAGGTGGCCAAGTATTGAATTTCTTGAGGTTCAAACACATAAAACGACTTCTCTGTAAAAGTAGCTGTATACCATCTTTTATAACTCTAGTCACGTGACGGTCACGTGATGCGCATTCGATAACTACCACCGCTCTGCGAAACTTAATGAGTTGCAGAATGTGACGGTGAAAACGGTTTATCGATAAGTTGTGTAAGGGATGTTTTAAAAGTCAGCGGCTTGCTTGCTGAGCGCTGAGTTTGCTTGGTCTCGGCTTCCTTCGCTCTTCCCATTTTCAAGCTGAGATTTAAAAAGACGTTATATGAAGTTTACTAAGCACAAACATGGCCGACAGTAACAAAATCAGTTATTATATCTCTTTTCTCTGTTTTATCGCATTATTAGTAGCGTTCAAGATGAGAGTAAAGACTAGGCAATTTAACTGCTGGCAGCTATCAATATCGTACTTATCACGCACGTATCACGTAGATTTATCGCATGTATGATGATTGTTGTCAATTGTTGCTCTGCGGCAAAGGCGCATGCGCACGTCGTCCCCCAATATTGGCTGCGTAATCTCAGCGTACTTAGCACCAGCGGCTGCCAAGCCTCTAACTTTAAAAACGATGGAAAAGTTTCTCAGCGGCAAGCGGCTTGAATTAAAAAAAACGGGAAAGCTTGCCTCGCTTCCAAGCGGCACGCAAGCCACTGACTTTAAAAACATTACTGTATTTTCGTTTAATAGACGCTTCAAACTGTCTATTTTTTTTTCTGTAACCACCCTGTACCGCAAACTGACGCCATGGGGTGCTTGAAGTTCAACACCTCCAACCATGGACAAGCGTACGCTTGGCTGTAACAAGGTTAAAGAAATGGAAGATAGTTGTAAATAATGAAGAAACAGAATGCAGGCAACATGGTAGTTTCAATACGGCAAGTATAAAGCAAATGTGATAGAGTCAATTAGCCTAGTGGACTAGTACATCTGAGGTCGAATGGCGAAGACACGGGTTCACTTTTCGGATTCAAGACGACACGTGAATTTTTACTTGCCATTGTTAGCCCTTCACAATGTTGGTTCCATCGGTTTTTTTTTTTGTTTTATACTAATATTTACATCAAATTTCCGTTTCTTTCATATTAAACGGACATACCCTCTCCCTGTTTTCGTGCATCCTGCACACACATAGCTTTTTAAACATTTATATACGTTAGAATGAATGTATTAAAACCATCTCGTACGTGCGTGGGAGAAAGCAAGGAAATAAAAGCGTTTGTAACTTTTACATACGTTTGAACTAATGTTGCAAACCTGAGTCATACGTGAGGCATGTAGCTTTAACTCTTTTTTGAAGAAAAAAAAAGCGGCTTGAATATTTCCGGGTACAAGAAAAGTTTAAACAAATAAAAAAAAATATTTTAAATTTAAATAAAAAATTATTACAAAAATTTAAAAGTTAAAAGTTTACGATTTAAAAGTTTTAAATTGTACTGCATATCAGGTGCTGCTTCTAAATTCCGTCGTTTTTAGTCTTCTGTACAGCCGTACCGGCTGAGAAGACTATTGCAACTATTTTGTACGTCCGTCGCTTTTTTCAACTTTGCAACGATACCAGATAGAGACGACCACTGTTTCCAACGTTAGATTCAGTCTCAAAAGTTAGTTAAATAACATGGCAAATTAAAACATTATTACTTCTTTATAGCTGATAGACTTCTACGACGACACTAAATTAAATAATAACATTTGATCGTCGAATTGAAATGCTAAGGATAACACTGCAGCCGTAAAAACAAAAACATTTTAGTTTCGTTTAAAATAGTCTCGTTGCATTGCTGCATGAATGAATAGGCTTACCGTCGAACCAGATTCTCCGTTAGGCCTATCTGCTACTTAACGAAATTAAAACTGCAGTTACAAAATTGGGCCTAAAATCACGTTACCACGGCAACATCAAGTTGCTTCGCGTCGCTGCTGGCTTCATCAACAGGTTCTCTCCCGTCACTTCCCTACTGCCACTGATCTATATAAGCTACGTTGCGCGTTACATTGTAACACTGTAACTGTGTGCACGGAAATGCACCGTGATGCAAAAATGAATAGGCTTACTATACAACCCAAATCTCCGTTAGCTGCGACTTACAAAATTAAGCTGCAGGTAAAAATTAGGCATAAAAGCTGACAATTACGTCTCTAAGCTTAAAAAGCCAACACATTTTAAACCTGCAACCCCGATAGTTGTAGAGTATACAGAGTGTTCGGAAATTGGTGTCAAATATTTTGAGGGTCCGCTGTGTGATCAAAGATAAGAAGAAAAAGTCCTATAAACATGGGTCCGGAAATGCACCAGTCTTTAGTTACAGCCCCCCCCCCCCAAGTTTGGGGTAAACAGTTCTTAAATACCTCGTAATGATTCACCGTTTCCATTCCAAACTCAGGATATGTGCCATATCATACCTGGTATTTCAGTACTTCATAATACAGTATTGGGTCGCACAACTTATCAGAGGGAGAGGTAATTTTCTTATGGGGGGGGGATCAAACGTGGGGGAAGAGAGGAGTAACTGCTTTGGTCTTGTACTTTAATGAAACAAATTGTACATACCAGAAAAAACACATCGTATCATATTACTGTGTGATTGAAAACAATCGAGAAATGAAACATCATTAAGTAAACAGAAGATGGCTACTCAAAGTTTTACTGAGTATCATTGCATTTGCGGCTCTGCTGCAATTAACTGCAATACGCATCCGCAAAAAACCTCCTCTCCAGAACATTCTGTGACAAGCAACTCAAAAAGATAAATACGACGGAAAACAAACTAAACGTAAGTGTTTTATCATAGTAGGTGCTCAAAATGACCCCCCTCTGCCTCGATGCAGTTCCGAAGCCGCTGCGCCATGGACCGACGAACCCGTTCAAAGATTCC
>JAHWFP010148363.1:0-36275 GCA_023313725.1 Lithobius niger
GTATTAGTGCGACGCTGATGGCTTACATGTCTTTTTCTAATATCTGTTCCTTTAGGGCTTTAAGTTTTTTAAGGCTTACATCCGTATTTTATACGCTTAAGCGATTTTTAATACTAATTTCTTTTATATTTCAGCACGACTCGGACATTCATCATTAGAAAAGAAACGCAATCCATTACCATAAGTATAAAGCACATTTCTTTGCAATATAGTGGGGCATATTAGGTGAAAAATCGTTCACTTTTGGAAACAAGCATGAAAGTTGGTACATATGCTCATTGAAACCCACTGTTTCATAAAAGCCCATTAGCCACTCGAAAATTCAAGATGGTGGCCAAATATCAAGCAAAATGGCCACCAAACAATGGTTTTCTGCCTTCATCTCCTTAAATATCGTTTTTATCAAAAATCGTATTCAAACTGAAGTTGTAGAAAATTAGATTATCTACAGAAAAGCATTCTACGAAATATTCTGTACATGCAGTGGTTAAGGAGATATATTGTGTTGAAGAAAGGACCACTCGGCTGCCATCTTGAAAAAATGGCCGCTAGCGCAGTATTTTGTGCTTAGCTCGTGGAGAAGTAAAATTTACAACTAGAAAACGTCCGGTGAATATCTATGTGTCATGTGTACTAACTAATGTGACAATGTATGCACCAAACACAGGTTAATTACATAAATAAGTAATTGAAAGGATTATTTGGTTATTTTGCATACCATTCATACGATATATTCTACCAGCCAAGCTCAAAAAGGGCTCTAGTTTACGAGATAGTATAACCCGAAGCTAGAAAAATTCCGTAAGTGCAGGGTGTCAGGTACACTAGGAGATCGTCACTAGGGTGGATGCAGACTTATGAAGTGGTGCAGCTTTCCTATATAATATTTTCAAGATGGCGTCCAAAAATAACGACCAAAAAACAGTTTTTTGCTTCCAGCGCCTAAACTGTTCATCCTGTCGAAAATAAACCAGAAACCATTTATGTTTATAATAAAATTTCCTTCAGAAAATGTTGTATTCATATTTTTCGTAAAAGTAACCCTTCTGGCCGAAATTCGTCCTGTAAGTTCTTTTAAACTGTTTATGTGCTAGAGCTAAAACAGTGCATATCTGTATTGTAATTCCTGACTTTAAACAGCTGTAATATTAGTTCTAATTAAGATCCGCTAACGTAATTGGGCTTAAATGAAAAGTGATCCAACAAGGGTAAATTAACGATTTTTTAAAAATTAGGAGCTAAACTACGGCAGGTTATCTACGTCGCAGCGCTTTGATTTTTGTGTTGGTGTAAGACATGTTCCATCCTTAAAGTGGTGCGGTAGCCGTCCTAATTCGGATAAATGGATGTGATTAGGCTTAGATCAAAGATGGAGATATATACTTTCCAACAATGGTAATTAAAACGATTTATTTTAATTAGGAGCTAAGCTACGGCAGTTTATCTACGTTGTAGTGCTGTGATTTTTGCGTCATTTTGACAAGTTCCATCTTTAAACTGCTGCAGTAGCCGTTCTAATTCAGAGAAATGAATGTCATTAGCCTTAGATGAACGATGAAGATGTATATTTTCTAACTAGGGTAATTAAAACAATTTATATTAATTAGAAGCTATGCTACTACGGTTTTTCTACATTGTAGCTCTGTGCTCCTGTGTCATTTTACCACAAGTTCCATCTTTAAACTACTGCAGTACCCGTTCTATTTCTGATAAATAGATGTGATTAGACTTAGGTAAAAGATGAAGATATATATTTTCGAACAAGGGTAATTAAAATGATTTATTTTAATTACCAGATAAGCTACGGTAGTTTATACACGTTGTAGCACTTTGATTTTTACGTCGTTTTACGACAAGTTCCAGCTTTAAACTGCTGCAGTAGCTATTCTAATTCAGATAAGTGGATATAATTATGCTTAGAGGGAGATATATATATCTCTTCATTTTTTATTTCATCCTAATCACATCCATTCATCTGAATTATATTGGCCTCTGTAGCATTTTAACGATGGAACTTATCGTAAAACGATGCAGAAATCAAAGCACCACAACGTAGATAAACTACCGTAGGTTAGCTCCTAATTAAAATAAATCATTTTAATTACCCATGTTGGAACACACATATCTTCATCATTTATCTAAGTCTAATCACATCCATTTTTTTGAATTAGAAGCGCTACTGCAGCAGTTTAAAGATAGAACTTGTCGTAAAATGACACAAAATCAAACCGCTACAATGTAGATAACTGCCGTAGCTTAAGCTCCTAATTAAAATAAACCGTTTTAATTACCCTTGTTGGAAAATATATATATCTTCATTTTCATCTAAGTCTAATCACATCCATTTATCTGAATTAGGACGGCTACCGCACCACTTTAAAGATGGAACTTGTTATAAACCAACACAAAAATCAAAGCGCTGCGACGTAGACAAACTGCCGTAGTTTAGCTCCTAATTAAAATAAATCGTTAAATTACCCTTGTTGGAAAACATACAATTTCACCTTTCATTTAAGCCCATTTACGTTAGTGGATCTTAATTAGAACTAATATTGCAGCTGTTTAAAGCCAGGAATTATAATACACATATGTACTGTTTTAGCTGTATAGCACATAAACGGTCTAAAAGAACTTAAATGACGAATTTCGGCCAGAAGGGTTACTATGACAAAAAATATGAATAGAACATTTTCTGTAGAAAATTTTATTCTTAACATAAATGGTTTCCGCTTTATTTTCGATCGGATGAACGGTTCAGGCTCCAGAAGCAAAAAACTGGTTTTGTTTTGGTCGTTATTTTTGGATGCCATCTTGAAAACATTATACAGGAAAGCTGCACCACTTCATGAGTCTGCATCCACCCTAAAGACGATCTCTAGGAGTGTACCTGACGCCCTGTACTTACCCTGCTAAAAAAATGTGCAGATTATCTGCAGAAAAAATATGCAGATTATCTGCAGATTTTTTGTGGTAAATTGGCACACTTTTGAAGATTTTATCTGCAGATTTTCTGCAGTTTTTCTGCAGTTTGTATGAAAAATTTGCATAAAATCTACAGATGAAACTTCACATTATCTGCAGATTTTTTGAGGTAATTGGCAGTTTTGAAGATAATCTGCAGTTTTTCTGCAAACTGAAAAGCTTAAAAAAAATCCACAAAAAAAAAGTTTTATTTTGCTCTTGCTCCCTGAATTTATACTAACATGCATGGTTTAATTTTTACATACAGTAGGGAACAGCTAACGCAAACTGCAATACTTACTTACATACATACAATAATCCCTAAACACTTCGCTTACAAGTATGGGTGCTTTTGATTAGCCTTATATATTTGTAAATTTCATTTGCTATTCATTATGGTGTTATACATACATTACGTAGATTCGTAAATTACACTTAATCATTAGGGTTATAAACTAACGTCTATCTCCTTTCATAGTATTATTAACAATTGATTGTTTAAAATGATCCTTTAACTGTAATAATTTAACCTTTAGTATGGCTAAATATCAATTTCACCATCAAAATGTATTAATTGAAACTATAAATAATCTGCAGATAATCTGCAAATTATCTACAGTTTGATGATACATGTAACATAAATTAAAATCCTTCCCATATAGTTCCACTTTCAGTGTAGAATATGTGACACATTAAATATGTTGCTGTTTAGAAATAAAATCTGAATTATTGCATTAAATATAAAATTGTAAATGCGAGTTCAACCATATTTATATAACTATGACTATAACTATTTATAACTATATATATAACTATAGGCTAGCTGTAATTTTTGTTTTATTCTACACTTTTTAAAATTAAAACATAAAAACTAAATTTTCCATAGTTTTAGGTGCAGGGACTGGACTATTCAAATATGGGTAACTCAAATTAGCAGTCCAGGAGAGATATCACATTTTGAACTCAGCATCTTTTTTTTTTAACTAAAAGGTGTGCAACAAAAAAATACAACCTGAATTTCGGTCCGACTTCTAATTCTGAAAGTGTTGTTTCTATTATTATTTTTGAACAAAAGTTGGAATTTTTTTGAAAGTCTTTTCCAACAATTTCGAAAAATAGGACCTAACTTTTCGGGGTCAGAGTTGGATATTTAGCTTAAAAAAGTTGTCCCTAAATGTTCATTTTGGCTTTTAAACTTAGAAAAAAGTTTGGACCGAAGTCCAAAGGTTTTATAAATAATTGCTCTATTAAAATGAACACTTAAACAAATTTTTGACTTAGAAAAATTTTAGGATTCTTAATCTGTAGTAAATATGCAGAGCTAAAGATTACCTTAACAAAACTGCAGATTATCTGCAGACTTGGGACTTGCCTACATAAAAACTACAGATTATCTGCAGACTTGACACATTCCCTTTATAAAAACATCAGATTATCTGCAGATTCGGACTTAGAAAAATTGCTTTTATAAAAACTGCAGATTATCTGCAGACTTGGGACATTGCCTTCATAAAATCTGCAGATTATCTGCAGTCCTTGATTTAGTCTGCAGATTATTTGTAGACTTTGAAGATTATCTGCAGATTGTCTGAAAAATCTTCAAAAAACTGTAGATTATCTGCAGATTTTTTTAGCAGGGTACGGAATTTTTCTAGCTTCGGGTTAAACTATTTCTTAAACTAGTGCCCTTTTTGAGCTTGGCTGGTAGACTATATCGATGAATGGCATTTGTAACGAATGTGCAAATTAACCAAATAATCCTTTCAATTACTTATTTATGGAATTAACCTTTGTTTGGTGCATACATTGTCACATTAGTTAGTAACCATGACATAAAGACATGACATATTCACCGGACGTTTTATAGTTGTAAATTTTACTTTTCTTCATTGAATTTTAATTCATTTTATTTTTCTTAATTAATTTTTTCAATATGGCAGCAGAGTGGTCCTTTCAGTATATCTCCCTAACCACTACATGTACAGAACATTTCGTAGAATGCTTTTCTGTAGATAAGCTAATTTTCTACAACTTCAGTTTGAATACGATTTTTGATAAAATTGATATTTAAGGAGGTAGAGGCAGAAAACCATTTTTTTGGTGGCCATTTTGCTTGGTATTTGGCCGCCATCTTGGATTTTCGAGTGGCTAATGGGCTTTTTTGAAACAGAGGGTTTCAATGAGCATATGTCCCTACTTTCATGTTTGTTTCCAAAAGTAAACGATTTTTACGAAAAATGCACTTTACGTGCCCCACTAATTATAGAAGGCAAAGCAGGTCAAAGGATGAGCTTTCACCAACGCAAGGCTACCTAGACGTAAAGGCTTAACGTTAGAAATTCGACGCGTCGTCCATTAGCCACCAATTCTGCCACCAGTCGCGCTACTTACACCCCAAAAATGAACTGCTCTAGCATGCGGACTGAACTGTGAAAGATACGTGTGACACGCGATAGGTGGATTTTAAACTTAAAACACTGCATTGACACCAAATTATTAAAATTTAACAATAGCTTCATGCTCCGTACCTCTTTTTTCACTCGACGACAAAACAAAGCCTCCAGAGGTTTAATTTCATGAATTTCAAGCAGAAGAGCAACCAAGGTACGTGTCTATTGTACTGTATGATACACTACGGCGTTTTCAATTGTCATTAAAAATGTGTTAAACGATCCTTCGACATAACAGTAAATCGTCCGAAGACTTCAAGAATAGTCACCATTACCGTAAAATAATGTTCGTTTAGTGCTGCAAGACCGGTAAATCTAACAATGAGAAGATATCACGTTTTTGTGCATCTCGCATACACTAATCAATGCTACGATTGGGGTTTTTCATTCTTTGTGCTTTCAGTTCAGCGCAACGCTTGGAAGACACGTCTAGCATGCTACGTGAAACCGAGCGTTAAGCCTTTACGTATAGGTAGCCTTGACCACTGACACCTTCCCTAGATTTAAAAATATGATTTAAAATCTGGTTAAATAAAGTTAGTTTTTTTTCTTATAGTCTAGGAGTAAAATCAGAAAATGCAACGAGTGGATGCATTTTTTAGTAGAAGCGGTAACTATTTTTTTTCTGAACGAAGAGCATATGAAGAAGGAAGATGTAAACGTTACCAAATTTTCTTCGCAATTTTAAGGCCGGAAATGAGCCGCCATCTTGGAAAAAATGGCACTAATTAGAGGTTTTCTAATATTTTTAATATCTCGGCTTCTACTAATCCGTTTTTCTTTTTCTTTACACCAAATAAAAGGATTTGATACGTACTACCTTTCATTATAGAATAATTATTTCGATATTTTTGATAGTTTACTAACAAATTTTAACTTAAAGACAAAAAAATGCATTTGCTCTTCCTACTATTTCGCAATAAACGTAAAATAACCTCTAACGCTTAGACAAATAGTTTTTCCCTGCATAAGTTCTTGTAGTACAGAATATTACCTTTAATTTGGTACATAGAACATCTATTTCGGTCCCATAGAAGTAAAGTAATGTTTACGCAAACATATGTGTAACACGGTAATTTTTTTTTATAAAGAATAGATAAGGGACAGAAAAAGGACCGATTGCTCGCCTCCGGAAAAATCGACCAAATTTAAACCAGTTATACGTTATTATACTGAAAATGGAAAAATAGGAAGAAACACGTTGAATCTCCCCCCTGTGAGGGGGGATGCGGATGCACCCCTTCCCCCCCCCCCACCCCCCCAAAGAAATTTTTTTTTTTCTGATAACGTCTTGACCATTCAAATCAATAACATACTGGTTAGGCACAATGTTGGCAAAAAATGTGCTACAAGAAAGTGTCAATGCATATTTAACACAAAAATCTACCCTACGCTCTAAAATCGTGGTTTAGGCTACCTAAACATGTTCTAATTTTAGTGCGAAACTCCCAATATTTTTAAGTACATCTGCAGTCTTCATATTTACCTTAACTCGGTGTATTTATGGGGCATCTTAAATATGAGTAGCGTTATGGCCATTTTCCTATTTTGTTCTTAAAATTCCTTTGTGCAGTAATAATTTTTGTTTTACTATAGAAAATGAATAGTGGTTTTAGATTTTTCAATATGCTGATTCTCATTATCCCATTCGTTTTGGTGTTTAACATATCATTTAACAGCTGTAAACATAACACCCTACATTTTAAATGGAATTTGGCTGACAGGTAAGACGTGTGTGGTCCATGTATGGTTTGTTTTATTGTCGGAATATGTGTACAAATTATGCATTTAAACATTGTTTAATTTGTGTTATCCTTGTTGGAAGTAGTGCATACATACCATCCAATTAAGCGTAATTACATCACTAACTTAATTAAGGGGCATACTGAGTGGTTGAATTCGAAAATCCTACCTCCTTTCACGTCCGTACATTACTAATAAACAAGTGAAAGATGGGCTACATTAAAGGTCAGTATTTCTGACCCGCCCTTCTTAAATATCCTAGTTATGAGAATTAGGAAGTTTGAAAGAGTACATTTAATTCGAAAATCACTATGCATTTTGAATGCTATGACATTAACACTTCACTTTTAAATCAGCATAGAATGGCCACTATGAATAATAAATAAATTTAATCAACCTTGGTGAGTAGTATTATATGACCCTTGGAGCGGTTAGTATGTCTTTGTGTTACGTCCTCTAACACAAATCTATGCTAATAAGTGTCATACCCAACTTTCCCATAACACTTCCAATGCTACGGCTGTTTGTATTGGCTGTTGTGTGCACGTTAGTATGGTGGAATGGTTTTGTATGGGATGTTGTGTGCATTTTAGCACGGTGGGGGTGGGATGTTGTGTGTGTGTGTTAGTATGGCGATGGTATTTTTGTTGCGTCCAACTGACTGTAGGCTATGAGGAAGCCAGTTTGTCAGTGGCACAACGTACAGGTAGGCTAGGTAAGCATTGCTTACCGGCCCCTGCAACTCGGGGGCCCCCCAGGCATCGAAATATGGACGTGGGCAACATCATTGAGATTTTTTCATTGAGAAAACCACGCCGAAAAAGTATCGCCTTGAGAGCCTCAAGTAGTGGACTAAGTATGGTATGTAAATTTCATGTTCAAAGTGCAATATTTTATAAGCAAGTCCAAGTTCCCATTTAATAAGTTTAATAATGTAGCTACTAATCAATGCTTATAATAATTCGAAAGTAGGCTAAAAATACCACAGACACGTTTTTTTATAAATTTTTTCAAACATTATCGTTTGTTTGCATTGCTAAGTAGTTTTATGGGGATGAAAAGTTGTTGGTTGTTCGGGTAACAAACCAAACAATGAAGAAGTACGTGCATCATTTGGACCAAGACAGTCGAAAAGGTCTAGAGATTTTTTTTTTGGGGGGGGGGGGAGGAGAGAATAAATGGGGGAGGGCCCGACCATAAATTTTGCCCAGAGTCACTTTGTTACGCCACTGCAGTTTGTGATAGCCGTAATGCTTTTATCGTTTTTAACTCATTAAGTAAAAGTAACTTTACCCACATTCTATCATTTTTGTAAATTCTTTAACACGTTTCATTGCTCTTCTCCTACGGGCTGTCCAGCTGGCTGTAGACTATGAGGAAGCCAGTTTGTGATAGCCGTAACGCTTTTAAGGCTTTTAACTCAATAAACAAAACTAACTTTACCCACATTCTATCATTTTAGTAAATTCTTTAAAGTAAAACACACTTACCACATATCTTAAAACTAAGTGTGGAAGGGGGCTCCAGCCCAGAAAAGGAAAAGAAACGTATTTTTATTGGGAAACCAAAAAAAGAAAGAAAGAGTAGATAGCCTAAGTCCTTTTATGAAACGTTTAAATTCATGAGGAGGCCAGCTTTCTCTTAGCGAAGTTCACGTTTCTATTTGATAAGTTTATGGAAGCCGTGCAGACTTATTACATTTAACGACCACCCTGCTGGCCCTGTTTATAGTGCCTTTTTTTTTAGTTTTCGTTGGGCTCGGCGTAGACTATTACTCATGGGCTTATTGCCTATTATTGTCCATCCTGGAATGTACGAGGCTTTTGCCTACCTACCCAAGTTTATCCCAACACTTGAAATTAACGCACGTTTTGCCAGTATTAAAATTAACATGGCAAGACTAGATGAGGGAGTGGGGGGGGCCTTTTTTAAGATACAAACTACTTTTGGGACGGCGCCAGTGTTCCATCTAGGAATGATAACACTTATCTACCTGTCACACAAATCAGCAGTCAGTGAATGTATAGCCCTTAAATTAATGCACGACTCGCTTTAACCTCGTAGCATAGTGTGGAATGTGGCTCTTTAAGATGCGTACAGCCTCTGGCTGATTTCCCTTAAAAGGTGACAGAAGCTGTTTCATACACTTTTTTGGTCAAATCCAAAATATTTGGCATCACACCCTTAGGAAACGTTTGCCGTAAAAGGATGCATTTCCAATACTTCCACGCCATTGGCTGCAGGAAAAATATCTTACATACCGAACGTGCATATATAAGCGAGGAGTTTCCAACGGCTCGACTGTACGTCCACCGTCCCCGGCCCGACCAATGCACGCAAGTCCACTCTGCCGAAATGTAAGTCACACTTTCTTACTTTTTTACTCTTATCCTGCAATTAATGTTAACGGAACGTCTTCTCTTCTTATTAAAAGACTTCGACATATTTTCAAAAATAAAGCTAGGGATATGTTTTCTCTCTCTTTTACTTAGATAATCAAAAAAATGAGAGACGAAAGTCAAACCGTGTTTCTCGGGGCAGATACGTACGTCCAGGCAACATCATTCGCCAATAAGGCTTACGTCCACATACGAAAAATGGTTGTTCCTGCGAGCTCCCTCAGTCCATCTCGGCAGGGCATTACCTTTAACGAAAATGCGTGGAAAGAATTTGAACAGGAAAGAGATACTTTGAACGAAATTTATCTAAGTCGTCAGTCTGACAATGGATTCACCTGTACTTGGAATTTTGGCAAACGAATTAATTTTATTTTGCACAGACATTCAAATTTCTATAAAACCACCGCATTGTTTCACCGTGAGGATGGTAAAACGATATCGTTAGACCAGCGCTATTGGGCGGCCTATTGAGCTACCAGCACTGCATTACTGACAGTCTTAATGCAATAATTGCAAGTTGGAGGCTGAACAAGTTTAATTTTTTTACCACATTTTTCTCTCTCTCTTTTCCCACAGTGTACACCCAAAAATGGAGATTTATAATGACTGCTTTGCACTAACAGGCCAAAACCTACTTTGTATCAGACCCCATCACCATGGCGTAAAAATGGTCATTGGTCGATTTTCCAAAAGTATTGAAATTACGCAACATCAGTGGTTCACACTATTGAACGCTGTTTATGGGCGAGAAGTAGGCACTCAGCTAGATATTAAGACAGGAGATTTGAATTGTAAAATGGTGGCGGAAAATGTTATTCTACTGCAGGCGCAAGCTAGTTCTATTTTTTTAAACGAGCTGGACTTATTGCACTGTCGGTATTTAATGCCCTCCGTAGCCAACACTATCGCCGCTTTACACCGCAAAATGACGGCAATGCTCTCTGGAACAGAGCCGCATTCTCCCATACTAATGGCAGCCCAACTTGACGGGAAAAGTAATTTAAAGCCATCGTACCTTCAAGACCCCTTGACTGATAGTAATGAGGTATTTACTTCACGGTAGAGAGCTGGCATGAAAGAGCTTAAAGCATAAAAAAAAACACACAAAAATAACGAAGAATTGCCTCCAGCCAGGTCTAATTCCCAGCCGTTATTTTGCCGTTTCGCCGTTATTGAGGAAAGCAATAACTGTCAGGATTGTGAGAAGCGTTTGAAGAATATTGCTCACACTTGTCGCGGCAAAATGGCAGATAAACGTAAGAAAAAAAATAACTTAATCGCAGAAATCACACAACCATGTTTTTCAACCCAGAGAATGTAAACAGCTATAATTTTTCTTTCCTTTTTTCTCTCCCAGTCGGTTCTCCATCGTCGTTAATGGATTAGTGGGGGAGGGGAGGGGGAAGTGAGGAGGGGGAGGGGGTATTTCGGACCATACTTCTAGCGAGGAGCCAGGCCAGCTGAATAGTAATTCGAAATATGTTATCACAAAATGTCGAGGTAGAGTTAGTAAAAAATTTAAAACAGTCTCTATAGTTTATGAAGTGAATTTCAAGCCTGTGACTCCGAAATATTTAACAGAGAATAAGTTGAATCCGGTCGAATACATAGATAGTTTATTCAATGAAATGTTAACCCAACTGTTGAGTAACGTTTGGCCACACAACTTAATAGGTGTAACAATCTGTGCGGGTGGCATTGACGAGTGTCTGTGCCTGCCTTACACTAAGAGACATAATTTCTTGGTCGAAAATTTACTGGCGCTCTTGCTCAAGTTGAAGCAATCGTCTAAGAGTTTGGACATTTTTTCAAAGTGGCAGCTTAAAATAACAACTATTGAGACGGCCGACAGTAGTGGCAAATTCCCTCAAAAAAAGCAGGCCAGGACAAATGTTTCATTATGATTGGAATCAGGCAAACGCAACTCTATTATCTGTATTAAAAATGAGTTGGACAATCTCTGCTTGTCCGGAAGTTTGGTAGTTTGTAAGGCTCACGAGGAATACCGGCCTCTGTATCGTAAGCTACGAAATTCAGACCAGCTCCAAAAACAACTTGGGATAGAACTCCACGAGGCCGCTGCAGTAGCTTTACATCCCGGTGGCTATAGCCTGACTAAAGGTAAAGACTAAAGGTTTCCAAATCGTGGTGTGTGAAAGAGTTGGTACAAAATGCCAAATCATGTACGAAGGGCCTCAGCCGTAAAGAGAATATACTTGTTTTTACATGACTGTCACTATGTCGGAGTTTTAAAACCGCATCTTTTATTCGGCAGTCACTATTATTGCCATGTTTGCATGAGGCCTTTCGCTCACAAAAAACGACACAGCCGTCAGAAATTCAAATGCTACAGTTGTCATAGTCCTAAGTACCAGTGTTTTCTCAAACAGTGGGTCCTGTGTCCCATCTGCAACCGACTTTTCCGCAACAGCGAGTGTTTCAAAAGACATTTTTCCATCTAGCCACCCTTTAAGGATGCAACGGTATGCGAATCTCTCCACAAGTGTAAGATTTTTTTTAACGTATCAAGGGAAACGAAATGCAGCCCATCACTGCGGAAAAAGACGATGTAAGGGCTGTAAACAGTGGGTTGAACTCGACCATCGTTGTTTTATTCAACCCCTACCAATGCCTAAGAAACAAAAGAAACCAGAGCGTCTTGTCATTTATTACTTTGAAACGACGCAAAACAAGCAAGTGTTCGACCAGAACGAGAAGGAATTTTTTCTACACGAGGTAAATCTAGCAGTTACTAATGTATCGTGGGAAGAATGCTTTCATTCCGAAAGCTGTAATTTATGCGGCGATAAGGTCGTTGTTTTCGACAGCGGTCAGGCTACTTTGGACGATTTCTGTGAATGGTTATTTACCACGCACGGTACAAATGGAGACACGTGTGCCGTAGCTCATGCAGCTTCGGGTTTTGACCTAATCCTAATCGTTCGATGGGCCCTGGATCGTGGCGTTAAACTGTCCTCGATTATTTATAGTGGAAATAAGATCCTCACAGCCACGATAGAAGGGCTTCGTTTTGTCGATTCTTATAAATTTATTCCACTAAGCCTAGCTAAAACTGCCTGCCAGTTTGGGCTTGGATGCGTCAGTAAGAAAAGGTACATTTCCTCACCATTTCAACATTGCTGCCAATTATCATTACGTAGGCCCCCTTCCCGACTTGAGTTTCTACGATCCAGATGGATGAACTCCTACTGCTAGAGAAGAACTGATACGGTGGCATACTCAACAGCGAGCTAACGGCATTGTTTTCAATTCCAAGAACGAGTTGATCGCGTATTGCAATAACGATGTTGCCGTTTTGATGGCTTGTTGTATTAAATTCAGGGAGTTGATTCAAGAAATATGCCCGTTCCTGGAGCCGTTTCGTAGCTGTATATCGCTTCCTCAACTGGCCATAACGTTGTTCAGGACCCTACACCTTCGAAAGAATACCATCGCCTACATTGGTTCTAGAGGCCAGCACCCTGACAGACAGTATTCGAGGGAGGGCATTATATGGCCCACGTGGGAAGCTACTCAGCGCGGCATTTTCATTCAACACGCCGAGAATCGGGCGAGGTGAAACTCGCAAATGGTAAATGGACGGTGGATGGTTTCAGTGCGGCTGCCAACGCTGTGTTCGAAATGCATGGCTGCTATACAGCTGGTTGCATAAAATGTGTGCCTAACCGTTCCCAGAAACTCCCGTTTAGTCAGCTGTCCGCTCAAGACCCGTACGAAAAATGTATCATTCGCCGGAAAGCTCTGGAGGAGATATTACAAGTGAAATATGTTTGCAAATGGTCGTGTGAGCTGCACGAAGATATGAAAAAAAATCCTGAATTAGCCGCTTTTGTGAAGGCTTTTCCCAAGAAGACCCCAGTTCTACAGCCCCGTGACGCTTATTGCGGCGGCCGGGTCAGTACTTTTAAGCATTTACATTCAGTTTAGGGCAAAGACGAGCGGATTGTTGCTTGGGACATTACGAGCCTTTATTATTTTTGAGAGGTTTCCTACAGGATTGTATCAGATCATTACAGAGTTTGGAGGTAGTACGAATATAGACAAATACTTTGGTCCCATACGTACCGTCGTTCTACCGTCCCCCCTTGTCATCTCTTTATTCCATCTCTACCTCTCAAACATAACAAGAAACTTTTTTTTGCTTGTGCAGAAGTTGTCTGGACTCCGCCCCCAGACTATGTGTGTAAGCACAACGACGAGCAGAGAGCTTTCAAAGGCACCTTTGTCAGTCCCGAGTTGCAGCAGGCTGTGGAAGATGGCTATCGCGTCGTACAACTGTTGTGTATGTACCACTTCCCAAACAGCGAGCAGTATGATTTTAACACAATACTGGCGGGCTACTTACAAACTACATCCAAACATTCTACGTGCAAAAGCTGGAATGTGAAGGATATCCTCAAGATTGCACCACCGAAGCTGAGAAACAAGGTTATGTAGAGCAGGTGTAACAAAATGAGAAGATTGTCTTGAACCCTGACCGTATTAGGGTTAATCCTGGCAGCAGGCTTATCACTAAATCTCTCTTAAACAGTCTCTCAGGCAAGATGGCGCAAAGAGAAGACCAATTATCGACAAAATACTTCGAGGAAAATGGGCGAATCTTTCAAATTTGTGCTGAATGCAGCAGAATGTATTACGGATGTAGATTTCAAGGCGGATTCGATTCAGGCCGGACGCAAATTTGAGCAAAGAAAATTCGGCAGTGAGTGTCATGATTTCTGCATTCATTACGAGTTACGGGAGGTTGCGTTTACTCATGATTTTTAGGCTATACGAGCCCGGGCGGCAGCTGTACTGCGACACAGACTCCATACTGGCAGTAAAGGCCTTACCATCGCCTCAGAATGACTTATGTCTAGGCAGTTTAACCAACGACCTAGCAGCATTCGGTCCCGAAGCCTACATTTCAGATTTCTGCAGTAATGGCTATTTCGTCCATACCAAAGAAGGGACGAAACAAGTTATTAAAATCAGAGGGTTTACCGTCAGTTTCCGCAACGGCCAGATACTAGACTTTAAGCTACTATACAAAATGGTTCGAAGTTTGGGCGAGGAAGGGCACACTATTGCCGTAACGGAGCCTCATAAAATTGTACGAAAAAATAATCGCATCCTTACTACAACTTAAACCAAATACTACAAGGCTGTTACGAAACGGTTCATGAACGGCCAAAGTTACGTATCGTTCCCGTGGGGCTACCAGAAAAAAAATAGCTCTAACGTTAAACAGCTTTCATTAAGCGAGCAGTGAGTGGCTGTTCGCTGCCATCGCTTACAACATACAGTGCCGTGGACATCAACGCAGTCATTCTTTCTCGATCCCCTCCCTCTCTCTCTTTTCCCTCCCTCTCTCTTATGCCGACTTTGTTTTTCTCCTTTTTTTCTTTCGACATCTATTTTCTTTTCGCCTTTTTATTTTAACATTTTTTACTTGCAGGCATTTTTGCTCTCTCTCCGTCTCTTACGCCAGTTTGTTTCTCCTTTTTTTTTTAAACATTTTCTTTTTCCTTCCTTTATTTTTCTTCAGCCTTCGGTTTCTCTTACATCAATATTAGAGGGAAAAAGACACATTTAGTTTCTCTACCTGTAATTGAGGGAGGTGGTAAAACTGCTGATGTAACAGTCGTAGGTGTGGAGGTGGAGGGGGAGGGGGGGGGGCATGGCAGTGATAACTGTTGGCCATTGCGGCGTTGTAGATGAGCTGAAGGTGTTGATGCTGTTTCTATCGTTGTAAGCGTTGATGTCTGGAGGGTGGAAGGAACTGTTGTAGTGGAATGTTGAGCGTGTGTTCGTGTGCGTGTGCGTGTGTGTGTGTGTCTGTGTGTGTGTGTGTGTGTGTGTTGTGTGTGTGTGTGTGTGTGTGTGTGTGTGTAGGTGTGTGTGTGTATGTGTGTGTGTTTGAGTAGCCAGTATGAAACTTCTTATTCTCTCTCTCGCTAGCTCCATTAATTTGTTTAGTCGAATTTCAAAATAGTAAACCAATAGTCGAGCTAATTTTATACATCGCCTTGTGGAGTCGCTTCGCTCTGTCTTAAGAGCAATCACAGGTTTTATTTTTTCTCCCCCTTGTTTGTTTTAGAGCCGTTATAGCTCAGTCTTCCTAATGGTTTCCACAGCCCAATGGTACGAAAGGGTGCGGGGAGATGGCACGCTCAACGTATACAAACTATTCAGCACTGAAGATGCTTGCCACTTCTACAATGTTATTGAAAGAAACATGGAATGGCGTGACGACATTCCTTTCCCCTACTCCTCTTGCAATGGCCAGCGACGCCAAGCTTGTCACGCCGATTGAGAGAACTGGCCTTCGTGTATTAAAAAAAATCTATAACGAGATAAAACACGTTTTCGAAGAAGATTTTCAGTTCTGCCACGTTACCAAGTATGTCGAACATCTGGACAAGTACGCCTACAGAACGAGCGTTTTTGCCGCTCTATCATTAGGGAGAAAGCCATGCACTGTCGTGTATAAGAAAATGGGAGAGATAGGATGGCATAAAGTGGAAATATTTACGGGCGAAGTTTTTTCCTGCGAAGAATTTTCTGACTTTTCGCCCAATTTTGCTTACAGAACCGTCCCAGCAATCGACGTATTGTTCAAATTAAAGCCCAATCTGGTTAAAAATTCCAACCCCTGTCCGTGCCTAAAAGATGTCGTTAATTTGTAGCCTCTCTTCTTAGTTCTGTTCAACTTTTGTCTTTGGTTCTTTAGCCTCTCTCTCCTCTAGTTTTGTTTTAACTCCAAAGTTTTCCTCTCTTAAAAGATGGCGTCTTCCAGTTCTGACATGTTTAATAAAATGGCAGTCACGGTCGAATTCAAGCACATTCGGTATTTGGAAGATGGTGATCTCGTTCTGGTGAAAAAAGCGGCCAACAAACAGCAGTGCGTTGTTTGATCGGTCTATTGGACGACGAAACCGTCTTCGCGGGGCCTAATACAGTCGTCGTGGGCCCTCATCACTACCCAATCCCGTACCCGGCTGCCAGCTATGGGGATGGCGGCGTGACTGGAGTACTGCCCATGATAGCCCTGTTATAAAACGTGAGAGATTACGTGGACAAACTGACATTGCACTATTTTAACCACGTGAAGGTGGAAAAATGTCTCACTGGTTTTCACTACAAGCCGTGGTTTAGCTTCAACTTTACCGAAGGCCTCGATCGGGACGCTCCGGTAGTCATCTTGTGTTTGGGTCGTAGGACCATCACCATGAAACACAACGGCACCGCTCCTAACTGACCTCGTTTCACAGCCGCCATCGAACCTGGTTTCTTATTAAACATGTAGCAACGCATGACCAACCATTACAAGTTCACTTTTCCTTGTAGACCGCTCTGCAAGGAGAAGTCTTACATCCTAACGTTTACCAAGAGAATAGTCCTCGACGAAGACGTACGCTCCCCCCTCTGAATTTTTCTCTCCTTTTTTTAGATTATAAAACGTGAGGTTTCCCGACCGAAACGTCAGTCAGTCAGTCTCTCGTCTTCCCATCTACATGGCAAGTGTTAGCGTAGATCATTTTAACCAGCATCCCTACGTCAACCAGGGTAAAAATTTTATTTTAATTTTTCTTAAAAAATTGAATTTCGTAGCCGCGCTGCTCAACAGGCCGGTTCCTACTCCTCCACCTTCTTCTTTCGACGCGAAGCACAACTGGGCCGAGATTTGTTTGGGTGCCACAGAGGGGGCACAGGTTAGAAATCTAAGACACAAACCCCGCGTGGGGTGGTATATTTTTGTATTTTTGGGAGAATTTCTGCCTTGGGTGGGGGGAGGGGGGTGTACACCCGTACAAAGATTTTTCTGTGGGAGGTGGTGGTGGGTATGGTAAAAAAAAGTAATTTTTTTGTCATTCTTACAATTTTTCCCTTATATTTACTTTTACAGTTACCCTCACATTTACCCTCACATTTACTTTTACAGTTTTTATATAATTTTTTTCTTCAATTCCCCTCAAAGAGATTACAGAGATTCCATGGCCAAAATGGTATTGTTCCATTTTCAGAACTTTCGCCAGTTCTTCAGCATTCAAGATGGCATCCAGCTGAAGCTCAGCACGTGGGTGTTTTCCAGCATAATGTGTTGCCGTGCTATATTCCATAACTGAATCTTGCATATCGTATACGAAAGTGGGACACTGGTACATGGCTTTGCACCTTTAATTTTTTGAGCCCACTGACGACTAAATTTCGTGAAGCATGATTGAACAATCGCTTTGTACTCACGTAATTGTGTCCTTTCCTTTTCTTTTTAGTAATTTCTGTCTAACAGTGCGTGCTGAAAGACAGTTTTTACGTACTAGTGTGTTTATAGCGATGTGCTCATGTGATATTTTGTACAAAAGAGTTTCTTACCTTTATATCGGCCACAAAATCACAAGAAAAAGGGTGTATGTGCTTCTTTAGAATATGCCATCGAAAGTGGCAGTGCGTATTCTGTCGTATCAATTATTCTACTACATGAAAGTACTTTGCATTTTCGTAATCCAGAAGTACTTGGCTTAGATCAAGTAGGAGACTTGGATAAAGTAACATTCAGCTCAGGAAAGATTCACTTATTGACGTCTTTAAGTGGGATTCATTTTGTTGACAGTGTGGTGAGTGTTGGCGGAACAATTAAGCTCGTCTTTACAATGTCAACCAAAGTCCTGAACGCAATTCTGAGTAGGTACTGTATGATGAAAAGATGATACCAGTCTATGGTTGCCGACTAATAGTTGTTAAGGGTTGAAACTGTTTAATTTCTATGCTAATGTTACATGTATCTGTAGATGTGTTGAACATCAAACTCTTTTCTTGAAGTAGCTCACTGTTTTGGGTAAAGTGCAAGAACTTAAATTTGGCTCCTGCAACTCACCATTGCCTTCTTTCTTTCTTGTTCTTCCATTGCCTTGGATTTCAATATGTTACGCTAATCCAATTGCTAATGCATATGCTGTAGGCAGGTTTTCAGTATCATTCAGTGAAGGATTTAGCCTAACAAGGGGCAGGCTGCAGGATCTCCAATCACTATCTGTTCAGACTCATCTGAGCCTAACTTCAAATCAGAGCTAATCTGTGCCTTTTCAGCCCTGTTATTTCGTGTGCCAGTATACCAATCACAATCTTGAATTATTCGCATTTGATCATTAGACAATTAATTGTTAGGAAAAATATTCACATAATTTTAGAATGATGGAAGCTTTGTGAACTTTACTACCACAAACATATAGAAATGGTACTTTTCCATTGGTAGCAGTTTCATTCTGCACTCAGTTTTGAAACTCACTGTCTACGTTTTTTAAACCTGGCAAGAAAGTTGCCAACTATTACAATGTCTTGTTTATTATCTTCATCATCAGTACTGCTATATACAGCTGTATCACACTGGACAATGTTTACGAGACTTGCAACTTTGACCGTTGTTTTCAGAGCACAGTCCACTTGACTTTCCATGTGGCATCAGAAGTATCAATTTCTCAGGATGAAGAAACCATTATGATGAAGAGAGTAGCCTACATGTTTGCTTTCGTGTGACCAAAGGGCTATGATCTACTGATGTCAACTGTGCTGGGCAAGTAATTTCCTATCTGATGCAAACGTGTTCTTAGGAAATATTTCTAAACTTAAACAAAGTGATAGTACACACTACTGCTGGAGTGAATTTAGGCTTATTTTTTTAACAGCAAACTTAAATAATGAACGAAAGATCATGGGGGAGCAAAAGGATGTCTTCTAAATCCTATTTTAGCATCATTCCAGCACAGAAGAGCTGAGGAAGTTCTTCCCAAAATTTGTAAATCTTTGTAAGCATTTATCAGAACGCTGCCTTGTTAGCACAGATTTATCTATCACTCTTGTCAGAATGCTGTCAGTGTATACTATGAAAAGATTTGAAGTGAAATAAACAAATCTCTTTGCCTGCCTGCCTGCCAGAGAGCAAGCCTTCTCGTTTTGGATGCTTGACTGGCTTCTGTTATAGTACCGAAAAGTCGTGAAACAAGTGACACATTTTGCTTACCATAGTCATCAAATAACTTCCAGCAGCAGTATTTACTTAGCAGTTTCCAATATATCTCTTAGGGTATTACAACTAAACATAGTGTTCCCAATTTAACTCCAGTAGCGGAGATTAGATGGTATCAAAACATTTTCTCAGGTGTTTAGGATCAAAATTCATTGTGAAGTTGTAGGTGCCTACAGAAAGTTCATACATTTCGCAAGGAATTGGCACCCAAATTTCTTGTTTTCTGTGAAAATCATATCTGCTAATAAGGCAAGGCCGCAGGGCATACCCATTGTTCTTTCTCTTGTGGTTTTAAGTTTGGTGATCCAAGTTTGGGTAGGGTGGTGAGCAAACATGATTAAAAAAAAACGGGGAGAGGAAGGGGTCACATACATGAAAAATAAATTATTCTTGGTGGTGGGCAGTGGCAAATTTCAGCAGAAAGGGGGTCCCGGGAGGGGGGGGGGGTGGTAATTAGTGTGATAAAGAGAAATTATTCTGGGTGGTGTCTACTGAGCAGGGGTAAAATTCTTACTCCAGCTTTTAGGGTGGGTGGTCATTGAACATCAGTGAAGGTTATTGGAGTTTGTGTCTTAGATTTTCTTACCTGTGCCCCCCTGGGGTGCCGTGCCAGCCAATCGAATGGACGACGCCATAGTAGCTTCCCTGAACAGGCACGAACTGTATCATTCCCTCGAAAAGGCTAGTCTAAAGTCTACGCCTCACTTTATTACCGTATGCTAGCCGTCGCACGATCACTGCCTGTCTTATTCAGCCAGGGAATGGTGTCTCTTGCTGCTGAAGCTCGGCCATTACGAGATCTCTTCCTCGTGAACTTACTCCTCGTGGGAAATCTGCCGCATTCCAACTGTCTACCCATCGTAGAAGCCGCTCTGAAATACCTTTATTTCGTTTTATTCTGCTCTCGGCACTCTTCGCCCCAGCCTGCGGCCGGGGCAAAGAGTGCTGCAGGGCCCCCCCCGCACGCACGTCCCCGGGGTAGGGAGGGGAGATGGGGGGGGGGGAAGAGTTCAAAGAGTCGGGGGTGGGAAAGTAGTTCATTCGGTCCTCCCGCTATCTTTTCTACTACACGTTCTCTCGCTGTCTCACACTATCTCTCTTCTACTCCCAATGGCTGTCGTTGTAGAAGGTTTTCGCCAGTTTAGAACGCCGTTCAACACTATCGTTTCCGGCCCTACCTCTTCGGGCAAGATGAGCTGGATTCTGAAACTGATAGACCGGTTGGACGAGATGACGGATACCAAAATAGAACAGATCCACTGGTGTTACAACAACTACCAACCGTGGATGTAGAAGTACAGGGACAAGATTCGATTTCACAAGGGACTTCCCATGCCGCCCGATCACTACTATGCCACGGTAGAGAAACTTCTCGTGCTGGTGGACCAAATGGAGAACGTGAGCAACGCGGGTTGCGACATGGCTGACTGGTTCACGCGTTTCGGACACCACAACAAGTTCAGCATCTGCTACTTGACTCAGAATCTGTACTGCCACGGCAAGAACCAGTGGACCATAGCGCTCAACAGCCAGTACTACGTCCTGCTGCGCAACCTGAGAGACAAGCAACAGATCACCACTTTCGCTTCGTAAGTTTACCCCGGCAAGACCAAACAATTCGTGGAGGCCTACGAGAACTCCATTGGTCTAAAGGATTACGGCTACCTGTTGGTGGACCTGCACTCCAAGTCGCACGATCTGACGAGACTCAGGAGGTCTATATTTCCTGACGAAGCCTCTTGCATTGTTTATTCGCTCTGAAGACACGACATGGAAAGGGTACGCAAGCACAGCACTCTCCTACAGACGTTGTGCAAGATCAACATACCCCAGCGAGCGGCATTACTGAAAAAATGTTGACAAGTCGCAGATCGACTGCCTGTCAGAAATAGCCTTGAACCTGCTCAACAATCGAGTCCCAGTCAGTCCGGCAGCCAGGACCAAGTTGAAAAGACACAAGAAACAAATCAGACTCATTGGCTCCAAGAAAGCGTCGTTTAAGGCCAGAAAACGGGCTCTGGTGCAGTCGGGAGGGTTCATTCAATACCTCGTCCCAGCGGCCATATCCCTCTTGGGAGGACTGTTCAATAAGTAAAAATGAGTCTGCTACGGAATATGGTGCTCCTGCCCAAAGACGAATATGAGTCGCCCGCCGATGGAGAACGCCACACTGGCGTTGGTCGCTCAGCCTCACGGGTTTCAGTACCTGCCCGAAGGACCTCTCTACGGAAAAATGGTTGCCATACAGACTCAGATCGACGCCATCCTGAAAAATGACAGCTTGCCTCTCGACTACAAGGCCAAATTCATAGTTCAGTTGGAACAGCAAAAGGACGCTTTTGTGGAGCAAATTAGAACCAGGTTGGCCGTTCCGGCCGCCACCACTACCACAACCGCTGCAACAACAACAACTCCCTCAGCATCCACCAATGCCAGTACCGTGCTGAGTCCCACGACTAGCCTCTCACCACCCGTCCTGACACCGTCCGTGCTCTCTCCCATATTGCCGATCAAGACGGAAGAGGAGAAGAAGAAGGTGAAGAGGCCCGTCTATTCAACGCCCGTACTGAGGAGGAGCGCTAGAGTCCAACACCCCAAGACTGGAAACCATGGAGCAATACCTGAGCAATAACGATCTGGGAGAGGCCTCCAGTTACGGCACAGCGTCCAAACTACTGGCCAGAGCCAAGAAGGACGGGAAAAAATACGATATCGATCGGATCAAAGAGTGGTTGGAGCGCCAGGATGCTCACACCATCCACAAAGCGGTCAGGTACAAACTTCCCAGGAACAAGATCATCACGGGTGGGATTGCCAGTCACATGGAATACGATCTCAGCGATATGATCAGCCTGAAACGTTACAACGAACCGTACAGGTACATTCTCACCTGCATGGACGGTTTCAGTCGCAAAGTCTGGCTGGAATTGCTGAAAACAAAATCTGTGACCGAAATGGTAAACGCTTTCGAAAAGATGTTTCGACGTATGCCTTCCCCCCTAGCTTTCTCACTTCGGACAAGGGTTTCGAGTTCTGAGCTCGAGCTCCAGGAGCTATTCAAGGATCGCAACATCACGTTCTACACCACCGAGAACGAAGACGTGAAGGCGTCCAAGATTGAACGCTTCCAGAGAGTTTTAAACAGCCTCTTGCACAAACACTTCACAGCCAAAGGGACCTTGGAGTACGAGCGGCCCTGATTCAAAAGATCGTGGACACCTACAACAAGAGCGTGCACTCCAGAACGAAAGTGGCGCCCGACGACGTCAACCACAAACAGTTGTGGCGCAAAATCTATGGTGGGGACTTGAAGAAGTTGGGCCGTGCCTTGGCCAGAAAGAAGAAGAAGAACGTCTCTCTGGTCGTGGGAGACAAAGTCAGGATATCCATCGCGAAGGGCAAGTTCGACAAAGCTTACCGAGGAATGTGGTCCAGAGAGATATTTTTCGTGACCCACGTTCTGGTACCCAAAGGAGGGTTGGGGCAAGTGACGGCGAGGTTGAAAGACTAGAACGGAGAAATCATCAAAGGGCGATTCTACCTGCACGAACTTCAGAAGTGGTTAAAAACGAAGACACCGACTACCACAGGGTAGACAAGGTCCTGAAAACGAGGGGGAAAGGACGCAAGAAAAAGTACTACGTTCAATTCGAGGGTTACGATGCCTCCCACAACCGTTGGATACCAGCCAGAGACAAGAAGAAACTGAGATGGAGGGAAATTCTTTCTACATGACTTTGCCGGCGAACGCTAGTCTGGACCTGTTTCCAAACTATGCCCTGAAAGACTACACCACCAAACTGGCGCAGTGACCGAGCCTGACGAGCGACTGGGACGTGGGCCTCGCCGAAGTGCAATTCACCAGGAACTGGAACAACGTAACGGAACAGAGCATCATGAACTTGCAGCTAGGAACGTGTACCTACGTCCAGTTCCCCAGGTTCGATATCGACGCCTACTCGGAAACCGAAGCCGCCGCCGCCGCCTCCAAAACAGGATTGGAAGTTGGGGATAAGAGGCTGGACCAGTACGTGGTCGTCGTGGGGGTCGACCTGGTGAATAACAGGATGAAAAACATTATAGAATTTCTCAACCTCTGGGTAATCAAGACTCGAGCAGCCGCTCGTCGTGTTCAGCTACGATGAGGACGAGCGACTCGTCACCATCGTCAACAAGCTCCACACGGGGGCCAGTCTGTGCTTGTCTTACAGTCTGTATATGTTTCTGGGATGGGAAAGAAAAAAAGGAAAGTTCAAAGAGAGCTATTACGACGTCCTCGTGGACCCGAATGCGAAACACGGAGGAGGTTCCGTACCTATAGAAATCATCAACGACCAATTCAACGACGGAGGGTGATGGCTGTCCTACCTCAAATATCTCTCGACTCTGCCCGCCTATTTACCCCAAGGATTTTATCGTAGTGGAGTTGAGATCGTGGCCAGACTAAACCGCCTTATTCGAGACAGGATCGATGTCGAGCAGTAACCGCAATTTAATTACAACGCGGGGCTAAACATGATTACTCTCGTCATGCCCAACCAAATGCTGTCCCCCGAGAAAGGTAACACCTCCATAGAAATAATGGGTCTCATGATTGACAAGGCGTTGCTGAAGACGCTCGGTTTTCGAGACATTAACATCGACAAATTTATCATGGGTGTCAAGTTGGGCAAAGAGCGACTTGCCCAACTTACCTTGAAAGTTCTGAACAGTATTTTTGTGTGCACCGACATTGTGAACGAGATTGTGGTAGGCGATGTTCTGGCTCCTTTGCTACGGATAGTTAGAATAGACGAGGGGGATAGAACGCACAAGATCTTCACCAAACCTTACTATCGTCCTCTCGCTAGGCGCGATTTTGAAACGGTAAGGGTCTAATTAATGACGGACATGGGGGAAAAGGTACCATTCAGTTCGGGAGAGGTTAGCGTGACGTTACGTTTTAGGCGACGTCCCTGAGCATGCGCGGAAGAAAGAGGAGGGTTAAGAGGACTAGGCGGAAGAGTCAGAAGGGTGGGTCTTTTCAGAAAGTTTTTCCCGACAGCTAAAAAGAAACCTTTCAACTTTCTTTTGCCTATTTGAGCATCATTAGGATGGGAGCATCATTTATTTCCGGAAGGGACGACCGATCGGACGTGGGAAAAACGAGATGCGCACGCCCTACGCTGGATTGGACCCTCACGTATGCATCGGTCACTATTGTACGAGAAATCAGATAGGAGGGGCGCCTTACTTTTCTGGCGGGCGCATACAGCGAGGATCGGGTTTCGGGGATTTCCTGGGGGGGTGTGTTCAGGTCGGCTCTCCCTTTTATTAAAAGCACTCTTTTTGGAGTAGGAAGGTGTGCGCTGAGAAGCGGCTCCAAGCTGCTGGACGATGTTCAGGGGGGGGGGACCTAATTTAAGGAGGCTGCCAAAAAGAGGTGGGACGCGGCTAAACGAGACACTGTTGCGGTAGCGACGGGAGGACAGTCTGGAACAGGTCGAAAGAGGAAGAAGTGTTGCCTTAGAACAAAAGGTCAGTCAGGAGGGAAACGTCGTCGCCACGATCTGGTTGCCCTTGTATGACGTTGCAAAGCCCCTTCAAGCCGTCGTCTTACCAGAAGTAAGACGGACTCTTTCGACTAGAAATACCACGTCCGCCCCAAAAACTGTTCATTCAGAGCCCACCATGCTGTTGAAGCCGGACAGAGATTCGGTGCCCTGCAACAAAGATGAGTTGGAACTGTTCTCCGTACCTCCTGTGCAGGTTACCTTGAACGACGACACCTTAGTGGCCTACCATCCTCTAGCCACTCTAAGCGACGGTGTCCCCATTGAGTTCGTAGTGCCTGGAGCCGCCGACTGCCTGCTGGACCTGGGCCAGTCTTACCTCCACATTCTATGCAAGGTGGTCAAGGGGACATCAATGACATTGACCGCAGCTAACGCCGTAGCTCCCGTGAACCTATTCCTACACTCTCTGTTTTCCCAGTACGACTGCGAAGTGAGCGGCAAGCAAATATCCAATTCGGACAATGGGTACGCCTACCGCAGCTCCCTGGAGACTCTGCTGACCCACGATGCCGAAAACAGTCACCTTTCGACACAGCTGTGAAAGAAGAACGTTGCCGGACACTTTGACGAAGCCAGCATCGCGAACGATGCGAAGAACCACGGTTTCGTGCACCGCAACAGTCTCGTTAAATCCAACAAGGTGATCGATCGATCTCTACGGCAGGCCCCATTGCGACCTTTTCCAACAAGACCGCCTGCTGCTCAACAACGTCGACTTGAGAATGAAACTCACCAGAAGCAAGGATTCTTTCTGCCTGATGACTTCAGAAGCTAATCCGGACTATCACATCAGCATCACGAGTGCCGTCCTATACATTCGTCGAGTCGTGCCATCCCCTCGGTACTCATCGGCTTCGTGGAAGAGCTCAAGACCAATACCGCTAAGTACCCCATCCGCCGCGTAGAGGTCTAGACTTTCACCATTCCCGCCGAGTCCCCCCAAGGCAATCTCGACAACGTCGTGCTCGGAAACCTGCCGTCGTTCTGCCTGCTGGGTTTCGTCTCAAACAATGCTTTCAACGGTGCTTACGCGTGAACCCGTTTATTTTCCACCATTATAACGTCAACTATCTTGCCTTGTAGGTGGATGGAAAAACGATTCCGGCCATTCCCTACAAGCCCGATTACACTGACAACCTGTACATGAGAACTACTTTTCGCTCTTCCAGTCACTCGACAAGCTGACTTCCGACTCGACGCCCCGTCTCCCATACGCCGACTATCCGCTGGGCAATTGTCTGTACGCCTTCGACTTGACCGCCGACAAAAGCCAGGGACAGTGCCACCACAATCTTATTAAGCAGGGAGCTCTCAGAGTCGACGTGACGTTCAAGCAAGCGCTCACAGAAACCATCAACCTGGTGCTGTACATGGTCCACCAAACTGTTCTCAAGATTGACCAGGCCAAGAACGTGTTATACGAACACTAGAGATGCAGACCCATGAACTGAGGGCCGCAGCCAGACGACACAGTAGGCTCGGTCCTCATTTTGGGGACGTGTATGCTTCCGGCCAGTTGCCCGAGACACCCTCCCGACAACCTTACATTGTCAACCTGGACCCTTCGACGAAGCCCGGTAGCCACTGGGTCGTCAACCATTTCGACAGAAGGAAAGCGAGCCTGGACTATTTCGACAGGTACGGCTTAAACCCTCAAAACATTCATATTTTACGTTTTCTCAAGAGAAACTCGACGTTCAAAACCTACAATCTTACGACCTTGCAGGGGCCTTATTGCAGCATCATATGTAGACAATACTGCCTATACTTTCTATACCAAAAGACGAGATGCCTGTCCATGAGCCGCGTTCTATCCAAATTTAGTCCTATGGCGAAAGATGCCAACGATCGGCGAGTCGTGAGATTCGTCAAAAAACATTTTAAATGGGATACGACTGAGCCTTTCTTCAATGCCGACTGCCAGCAGACGTGTAAAGCCCTACTCTCTGGGGGAAAGAGAGAGAGAGATGTTAGTCGGGAAGCCTATTCTTTTTTGTGTAACGGGTCTAGTTTCTAGAGCTTCACTCCAGTTTGTGTACCACTCTTTTATCATTGTGTAACGGGTTTAAGTCTCTTGGGTCTTAAAACTCCAGCTTTTGTTTTCCACTTTATCATTGTGTAACGGGTTTAGGTTCTGGGGTCTTAAAACTCCAGCTTTTGTTTTCCACTTTTTATCATTGTGTAACGAGTTTAAGTTCTGGAGCTTCACTCCAGCTTGTTGTCCGGAGGATTAAAACTCCTCCCAAAACTTACACACGTAATAAAATGTGAAAAAAACAAAGGACCACTATAAAGGAGACTGTCATCTTTCTCAATCATACATGGTTTTGTCACCACTCGTAGGAAGAGCAAAGGAAAGTGTGGTCCGAGGAGGAATTTGGGAACTCCGAGCCAACATCCTTTTCGCGTTCGCAACGAGAGGTGAGATCTCCGACAAAGATTTCCCCTCTCAAACAAAAAAACTTTCATCTTTCTCAATCCTACAGCCAAAGAGCAAAGAAAAGTAGGGTGCGATGAAGAGTTTGAAAAACTCTGACCCAACAACAACAAAAAATAAGGGCCACGTCATCTCTCTCAATCCTACATGGTTTCACCACCACCCGTAGGAGCAAAGAGAAGTGTGGTCCGAGGAGGAGTTTGGGAAACTCCGAGCCAACATCCTTTTAACCACAAGGGGCCACGTCAAAAAAAAGGAGACTGTCATCTTTCTCAATTCTACATGGTTTCACCACCACCCGTAGGAAGAGGAAAAAAAAAGTGTGGTCCAAGGAAGAGTTTGGGAAACTCTGAGCCAATATCCTTTTCACACAAAGGGCTATGTCAAAAAGAAACTGACATCTTTCTCAATCCTACAGGGTTTCACCACCATCCGTAGGAAGATGCAAAGAAAAGTGTGGTTCGAGGAAGAGTTTGGGAAACTGCGAGAGCATAAGTGTTACCATTCTACATATGACTATTGAGATATTTGTTGAGCACTATGAGCTCTTGTTGTGCTCTGCAGTTGTTGATGTTTTCTTGGAGTTTTGCACCGGGATCACCAGTTCCAGTGTATCTGTGCTGACTATAAGTGTGCCAGGATCACCTTGTTCGCAGCTGCTGTTTGATTGTCGACCCTGGGTAGCTATTATCTGAACGTGTTTGTTGGTGTTGACATTTGTTTTGTGGAGGCTGCCATATTGGTTTTTATATTACCCAATACGTTTCTGGATTCCCTGGTTCGAGACCAGCTGTTGGACTTTTTTTTTTTTAAATCTACTTTGGGAGTGTCTTTTTTCCATGCTTTGCTCCTGCTTGTTTGTTTAAAGGTGTTGGCCTGCTTTTTTTTCTCACACTGATCATTGAATTTTCATCAACAATGGATCATTGTTCTACTCCCACACCAAAAGTGTCACCATCTCGTAACTTGGAGGATTTTGCCTACAAAGGAAGTGTCACCAAAACCAGGGGGAATAAGAGGTCTACAATGTTCTATGACGCTCAGGGGTCTCCTCTGCTACATTTATCGCAGCATAAAAGTGACAACCAACACCCTGACAGGAAATTTCCTGCCAGTGAGAGCTTGCTGGATTTGTCAGAGAGGCTTCAAACTAGTATCGAATGTTCCAAAATTGAAAAGGACCTGGATCTTATGTCCATTGATAACAAACTGTCAGTCCTTCACCGTGCCATTTCTAACACATTTTCTAACGGTCAACCGACCACCTCTCAGGATGAACTTTCATCAATGTTGGAATCTCTCTTTGCTACACAGCGGGACCATTTGAATCACCAACTTGACCTACTACGTTCGGATTTCGAGAAGCTGATTGTAGCACAGATTTCGAAAATTGAAGCCTCCATCGATGCTAAGCTTAGTGGTTTTGTTTTTGACTCAAAAGCATCTACCCAGCACCAGCCGAACTTGGACAGAATTGAAATGGGGACCATGCCCTCCAGAAGAACAATTGGGGTGTCAACCATCTTGTCGGTGTCAAATGGTGGTTTAGAGCTCCGATCTGCTCATCTTGATCCTCTTGGGCCGCCGGTTGAGGACTCGACTTCGACAGGGAAGGCCAGTAATGGAGAGTCTCGGAGTTGCAGCATTCTTGCTGTTAGTACGGGGAATTTCGATCCACCAAAGTTGGTTGATAATGCTAAATCACATGGGACTAACCTTCTTACGGCAAATTTCTCCAAATTGCCATCCAATATCACTGTGCGTCGAAAAAACAAGACTAAAGTGACCAAGAGGGATAATCCTTCGTGCAACAACAGTAACATTACGGGTACGATTTTTGACCGAAGTGACCCAGTCAGTGGAAATGTTGAGGATCCCTACAAAAAGATCTCCGAACTTTGCTGTAAAAAAAATGAGATGGTCACTCAGTCTTTTCCAAGCAGCCATTGCCACTATCATGAAGGACAGTCCTTACGGAAGGTCAGAGAACCTTATGAGTGGAGTAGCCATTCTATCATACTTGGTGACTCACATACACGTGCTCTGAGAGGTAGCTCACACAAGAGGTCGACCACTTGGTGTTGGCCTGGAATTAAGGCCGAACAGCTAACAAAGCATTTACAGGAAATTACCAAAGACTCTGAGCAAAATTCGACGTTTATTGTTTGTGTGGGGTCCAACAATGTCACAACTGATCCCCCATCCAAAATTGTGCAATACCTTGGCGAAGTCGCATATAACATAAGGACTATTAGACCAAGATCCATCATATCTTTTGTGGGTTTATTCCCCAGGTTGAGTAGAACCAGAATCATGGAAGATAGAGTAGTGTCCACCACAAACAAACTCCTACGGCAGTTATGCATCGACATGAACTACAATTTTGTGTCTATCGACCAAGAACTGTGCACAGACCCAACCCTGATGTCCAGAGACGGCCTTCACTTAACTGGAAAAGGAAAATCGGTTTTGTATCAAGAGTTTATCACCGTCCATGGAATCCCGGAAAACCGATAGTCATAACTGGGAACTGCCCTCCCACTGTGCCACCAACTTCCCATTCCTTTGATTGTGCTAAAAATAGTACATCCAGTTTAAAGTGCATCACATTGAATGCGAGAAGCATTGTTAAGAACTCGGCACACTTGACAGCTATTCTTGCTTCGGGTAGTATTGACATTCTTTTTATCGTGGAAACTTGGTTGAACGACAGCATAACTGACAACATGGTAATTGGGTCCTACAATTATGGAATTTTGCGTAAGGACCGCAACTCACGTGGTGGGGGCGTGGCAGTCATTTACAGAAGTAATTTGGACATTGTGTGTGATAGTATATCTGCAAATGCTGAAGCATTTTCTGTTATATTACCAAATTTGATGTTGAAATTTATAGTTGGTTATTTGCCTGACAGTTACAATCACACTTCTGTGGGTTCCTTGGGATCCTATATTGTAGAAAATGTTGATCCATCACTTACTAATATTGTTTTGGGGCATTTTAACCTTTCAACGGTCGATTGGACGCATTTGTCAGCTTCTAACGGACACCATCAATTTAACCTTTTACGCCCGCTGGGTATGCACCAGTTTGTAACTGAACCTACAAGAGGTGAAAATATTCTTGATTTAATTTTGTCGCAGGATGACCGACTCATTTTTGATGTTAACGTTGGTGAACATTTAGGCAACAGTGATCACTGTATGGTATCCTTTCGCATTCACTGTACCCCTGTTAATGGTGGTCTGATTAAAACGTGTAAAGGCACAATTGATTTTAGCCGTCTCCGTGCCTCTTTGGCACGTGTTGATTGGGACTCGGAATTATTTGCCAGTTGTCACTCAGTTGACTTGGCTTGGTCGAGGTTTCTGACGATCCTGGAAAGAGAAAAGCGGCTTTCCAGGAGGAGCTCAAAGCGAGTTAAGAGATCGATGAATTCATTACCTAGGAATATTGCAAAGGTTGGAAGAAAAAAATTAAAATTGTGGCGATGCTATAAGACATCTTAAGTGATAAGACAAATATCTCAATTATTCTGACCTTGTGGAGGGTTGGCACTGCTCAAGGGAGGAAAAAACAATTAGGGAAGGAAATCTATCTGCCCTTTTTCGCCTGTATCGTACTAAGACTGGTAACTCGCGAACTTTGCCACCATTTAAGTCAGGTGACGATTTCATCACAGATGATTCTACCAAGGCAGAGCTGCTTAACGACATCTTTGTTTCCAATGCTGTAACTGACAATGGGATTATCTCGTTGGGCCATTTTGCGACCATTCACCCCGACCTTAACTGTAAGCATGTTTCTTTCCCAGTAACCTTGGTACGAAGTGTTATACATGGCCTTAAACCTAGTCACGCAATTGGACCTGATGGCTATTCAGCATTTTTTTATAAGCAAATTGTCATGGAAATTAGCTTGCCACTGTCTTTCATTTTCAATCTCTATTTCGAGTCTGGCAGGCTCCCAACTGTTTGGAGAACTGCAAATGTGATCCCTATTTTCAAGAAGGGTGATGCAGCTAACCCGCTAAATTACAGACCAATCGCGTTGACTGTTATCCCATGCAAGGTTATGGAATCAATCGTGAAATCCGTTTTGATGAAATATTTGTTAGACAACAGTTTGATCAGTGAAGACCAATTCGGTTTCTTACCGGGAAGATCATCTACTTGCCAACTGCTTGCTTGCATTTACTTATGGACCAGTGCCTTGGACGCTGGTGTAACAACAGATATTATTTATTTTGACTTTTGCAAGGCATTTGAATCAGTGGTCCATTCAAAATTACTTTACAAACTTGGACAGTTTGGAGTAACTGGTGGCCTGCTGAAGTGGATTTCTGCTTTTCTGGCAGGCAGATCCCAACGAGTGCTGGTCGGTGACTCTTTTTCTAGCCCGTCCATGATAATTAGTGGTGTACCACAAGAGTCAGTTCTTGGACCTTTGCTTTTTGCCATCTATTTAAATGATCTACAGTGTAATACCTCGACTATCCACCAGTTCAAATTTGCCGACGACTTAAAGTTGGGTGTTCATATGGTTGACTCAGTATCAGACTATTCAGCACTGAATGACGCGATTGATTATGTTTCGGAGTGGAGCGATGACTGGCAGCTGCCGCTCTCAATCAGCAAGTGCCGGGCTTTTCATGTGAGTCACCATAACTTTTCTCCACGCTATAGTCTTAAAGACCAGCTACTTCCTGAAGTTTTTGAAATTACTGACTTGGGGGTCTGCTTAACCACCAATCTAAAGCCGTCGATCCATTGCAACTTGATTGTCAATAAAGCCTTTCGAAGACTGGCAATTGTTGAACGCTGTTTCACTTCCGGTAATGTTAAAACTAAAGTGTGGGCTTTTAAAGTGTTTGTGAGACCACTCCTGGAGTACGCGTGCCCGGTTTGGTCTCCTACTCTTCTGGGAGATATCGACAGGGTTGAATTGGTCCAACGCAAATTTACTAAAAAACTTCCTGGCATGCGGAACCTCTCTGACGACATGAGATTAACTCGCGTGGGGCTCGAGTCCCTGGAGTTATGTAGGCTTCGAGCTGACCTTCTCTTGACCTTCAAAATTGTTAGAGGTTTTCTGCAAGTGGACATGCCGTTCTTTGACTCTTGCCCTTACTTGGCAACTAGAGGCCACTCGCTTAAATTGGCTACCCAAGCGGGGAGGTTGGATTGTCGACTAAGGTTTTTTGCTGTGAGAGTAATCCATCCATGGAACTCTCTGTCCGAGGAAGCTGTACGGGCACGTTCTGTCGACCATTTTAAATTTTTGTTGACCAAAATTTGTCTTCGCAAATTCTTGAGGAGGCCGAATTTGTTGCCCAGGTTTAACATTTTAACTTTTAAGACTCGGACTAGTGTAAGTGGTCTACCCCTTCTAGATCCCAACCACTCTGTGGTTAAATTTATTTATTATTATACTACGCCCCTATCCCTTTTCAACTTCAACAATAAGTGTTATCGGGAAAAAGTTGTGTCATTTTCACGAATTTAAACACAGTATGAAGTTTGCGCTGATGTATGTAACATCAAAATACTACTGTCAAAAGAATCAAAAGATTTTCCTCTTTCAGTCAAGGTGTAGATGAAGATGGAACCAACCTTGATCGTACAGCCCCACAAAATTTCTTTCAGTCAAGAACCTAGCCACCATGCTTTTGTTCACAACCTTTACTAAAACTCTCCAATATCGTCGTGAGTCCATGCTTTCGTTCACACTTCGCTTTCAGCACAGACGAAGATGGAACCATCAGTACAGATGAAGATGGAACTAAGTACGGATGAAAAATAGTTTACATTCCCATACAAACCGTCTCAATACGCTTGAAAATGTTACCCCAGCCCATGCTAGCCAATTGGTCGCAACAAACCTCCCTCCGCCAAACGATCACTCTCACAACATCCCATACAGAACCATCCCACCATACTAACGAGCACACAACATCCCATACAAAACCATCCCACCATACTAACGTGCATACAACATCCAATACAAACAGCCGTAGCATTGGAAGTGTTACGGGAAAGTTGGGTATGACCCTTATTAGCATAGATTTGTGTTAGAGGACGTAACACAAAGAAATACTAACTGCTCCAAGGGTCATATAATACTACTTTGGTGGAAAGAACACATCGCCGCCTTTCAGTAACGTCTAAGTATAGCCATTTAAGTTAACTAGGACGATTGTAGTACATTTAAGACAAAAATCGCGACACATATTGACCGCTACAACAGTATCACTTCACCTTCAAATCGGCGTAAGATGACCTATATGAAAGATAAATAAATTTTATTAGCCTTAGTGGAAAGAAGACATCATCACCTTTCAGAAAAGTCAAACTAAAGCCATTTAAGTTCAGTAGGATGCTTGAAGGAGTACATTCTAATCGAAAATCGTGACACATTTTGACTGCTATGACACACTACTTCGTTTTTAAATAGAAGTAACATAGCACCTATGTAAGTATAACTGGAGTAAATTTGGTAGTTTCCCGAAAACGAAACATCTGACCATTTTTTTTGTCTTTTACCAACTATGTTAATTTTAAGAAATTGCGTTTGTTACCCATATATTTGCATATTCATTACTCCACTTCTATGGGACCGAAATAGATGTTCTATATACCAAATTAAAGGTAATTCTATGTACTACAAGTACTTACATAGGCATTAAAACGATTGGTCTAAGCGTTAGAAATTTATTTACGTCTATAGCGAAATTTAAGGATAAGCAAATGCATGTTTTTTATCTTTAAGTTAAATCTGTTAGCAAATCATTAAAAATATCGAACGTGTTATATGTAATGAAGGATAGCACGTTTCAAATACTTTTATTTGGTGAAAAGAAAAACGGATGGGTAGAAGTCAATATATAAAAAATATTAGAAAATCTCTCACTGGCACCATTATTTTCCAAAATGGCGGCTCATTTCTGGTCTTAAAATTGCAAAGAAAATTTGGTCACGTTTATATCTAGCTTCTTCACGTTCTTCTTGTTCAGAAAGAAATTAGTTACCACTTCTACTATAAAAACTAGTTGTGCCCGTGCGCATGCTGGCCCCCCCCCCCCCGCCTCCCTCCAGATGTTTGGTCTTTGGTTTTAAATTTATCAAACCGAAGACCGAACATGTGAATGGCTCCCACATATGCCCTCTCCCCCACAATTACTTTAACCTCCAATCCCCACACTCCTGCCCCCTTCCGGATTTGCATACGTGTCCCCCCATACACCCCTGTTGGCCTCCCTCTCCCCGAAAACGTCGCCCCGTGACATTCTCCCTTTGGTGCAGCCCCGGAAAAGTCGTTGGCGTGTGTTTGACTGAAGGCTAAAAAAAACCCTATCACTGAGAAATCCAGCATTCAGTAAGCAAGTAATGTTTAAGTTAATCCTTTGAAACAATTCACTTCGGTAGCGCGCATTGCCCGCCGCACGCACTTGTCCTGGCACCCACTCACGCACCCCCCCAAAACGCCGCCCCTTGACATTTCCCCTTTGGTGCAGCCTCGGAAAAGTCGCATGCGTATGTCTGGCTAAAAAAAGCCCTGAGAAATCCATCATTCAGTAAGCAAGTTAAAGGGTTTAAAGGGTTTAACGAGCGTTAACCACTCCTGGTCATCTGCCCGAAGCCCTAAGGCCCTATGTCTGCAACAGCCAGATTCCCAGGCGGTCACCCACCCAAGTATCAATCCGGCCCAATGCTGCTTAACTTCGGGGATCTAAGCAAGTTAATCCTTTGAAACAATTCAGCTCGGTACCGAGCATGGCGACATTGTTGCAAGCAACGATTGTTGCCGCCCACTTAAAAACAATTCAACTCCTTTGTGGAAGTGAACATTTAGGAAATAAATGCGCCTTTCCATCGTATCAGGCTGCCAATTAGGGGGCCTCGAAATTAAGAACCAATCGTCGTTTGGTTTAAAGTAAAGTTGTCTGGTTTAGTAGACACGGGTTGTTTTTGTTTTTAGCTCAAACGCCGACAATGGCACAGTCCACGCGACTAAAACTTTGTTGGCCGTTTGGTACCACAACAATACCAAAAAACGAACCCAAAAACGGTGCGGCAGGTCTAGTAAGTGGCGCCATCCCTTCGAAGACTTTCAAAAAAGTGTTATAACCCGAACTTGTAGTCCAAGGCCGTCAATGGACGGCGACATGGCAGGTTTGGTAAGTGGCGCCATCTGTTCGAAGACATTGGGAAAGTGTCCCAACCCGAATTTGAATGCGAATCCCGTCAACAGATGGCACTACAGGTTGGGGTACTTGATTGTACGACGGAATGGCGTGGCCGGTGACTTGGCCGCCTGCTCCGTTATTATATATGTAGATGCCTTTAGCTCGAAAACTGTGGCCTTTTAGAATTCTTCTCCTATAGCTATTGTTTGACCCAACCAGTATGCATTATTAGAAAACAAAAACGAGCTCGTTTGATGTTTAAGGTAAGGTTTAACTGATCCGAAGTCAAAACAGCAAAGTGACACAAATAAACTTTCCTGTAACGTTTCAGAGACCGCAGTGTTCCTGTACTGTTTAGTCCACGTGAAACCTTACTGCTGTATTCACATTTTTTTTTACAGTTTTTGCTTTAGAATTGTTCATTCTACTTGGCTAAAGGACATCGCTGAAAAATCGTAGTTTTCATACTTTTAGTAATCATACTTTCAGTGTGCTTAGTACAGACCTACAGATTAACT
>JAHWFP010148364.1:0-22957 GCA_023313725.1 Lithobius niger
CAGCGGACCCTCAAAATATTTGACACCAATTTCCGAACACCCTGTATATTAACGATAGAAGAAAGCTGGTTCTGTGGGATGGGATCACCAAATTTTGCTTTTTTGCTCATCGTATTCGTTCATCGTTTATGCCAATAACTAACACCATTCTTGCTAACACCCATATGAAACAATGTGGACGGAGTTCGCTGTACTGCAACTTTGGAAGGCCAGATGCATTAAGCTATTTTCACTTTACTAAAAGTTTATGTTTAGAGGGAGGGGGGGGGGGGAGTTTAAAGACAATACGATTAGAAACTAGCCGTGGACTCATCAAATCATGGCGTGGACCAACCTTGTCATCAATTGTGCCCATCTCAGTCTCGAAGACCAAGACTGAAAAAAATACCCTCTCTCTTGACACGCTACCCACAGAAAATCCTCTACACGACGCTTAAACGGGCATAATGAAAGCTTTTTTTGGTTTCTATGGGGAAAGTGTAAGTTCATTTTTGACTTTAAGTGGAAGTTTTTCAAGATACTTTTGAGGGTTTTGGATAGGGCTCACCAAAAATTTGGAGGCAGCATTTTCAGTTCCCCCACACCATTTTCCCAACCATACAAAATGACAGATCTTCGATAAGGATGGGGGAATAAAATATGACACTAAAATATGTTTAAAAAATGAGGAATACACACCGTTACAGGAGGCGTCTGGCAGCACCCAAAATCCATCCAAGCAGAAGGCTTCTGGATCTCCAGTTATATTCTCGTAACCTTTGGCACAATCCAGGGTAACAGTCTGATTGACCTCGATGAAGTCTTTACATTCGCCACTAATTTTCAGTGACGTGCCGGTTACGTTCGCCTCTAGATCTTTGCAATCGCATACCTCTGGTGGTAAAAATTATAAAAAACATTACATGTAGTTACGCTTAATTTGTAGGTAGGGTGTGGTAGCAGATTATAACGAGAAACTGTTTCAAGCCGCAACATTTAATTTATCCTTCATTGTGTATGTAGTTTACTTATGGATGTGATGTTGAAGGATGATCATTTGTTTGATCTACACTTCATGATGAGTTGTGACACTCATCGTAATTCCTCTATTACGAACAGTGACCTAGTATGTTACGGTACGTCACATTTCGCATAATCCGTTTCAGAGGAAATAAAACTGTTTAAGAGTTTCTGCGAAGCAGAATCTCGTTTTACCGAATAACTTTTTTTCTTCCAAATTATGTGCCTCACTCGCACTGCCGTGTTCATTGCGGCTTAACATAATAAACCGCAACCTGTCACAAATTCTTTCCAATTAGAAATGTATCTTTAACTTCTCCAATGTTGGATTTTTATAAAATATTTTGATTCGGTGAAACGGGATTCTACAAAACGGGAATTCCAGTTTCGCAGGACATCTTAAATCCATTTTATTTTCTACGAAACGGTATTCTGCAAAACAGGATTCTGCGAAACGCAAAATCACCAGTATTGTAGAAAACTTCGGAATTACTTTGTGAGAGCAGAGAAGGTACTGTTCCAAGATGCCCACTGACTGGCACAAATCCCACAACGACATATAAAAACGAGCAAATTTAAACTTTCAGTCCTAATATGCGGACCTTGATCACAATAAAAACACACAAAACTAAAACGACAAGAAGCAACACTCTGGTGCTGCTTGCTGCCAGTCAGCGGGCATGTTGGAACAGTACAGTATTGTAGATTATGATCTAGTATTGTAGATCATAAACACTAAGTTCAAGATTAACCTAAGTAGTAAGTAAATGTTAAGTAAATAAGTATTATGTAAGTAGTAAGGACACAGTAAGTAAGTAGTAAGAAACTAGGATATAAATCATGTACAGGAAGTTCTAAGTAATTGCATATTTTATACAATCACAAGGTGCATTCGTATATTGACCTAGTGTTGTTGAACTTGATTTCATACTATGAGCAAACAAAATCTAGGAAATGCTGTCTTCATGGGCAGGCGTATATGGCAAACTTAGAACTTACTGGTTTTCAGTTCTAAGTAATCCATAGAACTTACAAGGAGCAAGTTCTATGGATTACTTGCTGTTTGTAGTAATCCATAATGTTGCAGTGCGTGTGGATCAAACAGAAAAAGCAAACATTCTATCCCACCGTGGTCAAAACTTCAGAACATTACTATGCATTTGGACCTTAAATTGTTTTATAAACTGAGGAATAAGTTTCAATACAAAAAATAATTAAAGTTTGGAACTTTGTTGTAAGAATGCAACATGATTTATACTTTCTGAAAATTCATGGCTTTCTGAGATCAAATGCAAAAATTTTATTGCGATCCTAACTTATTTCCACACCGTTGATGAAACTTACACCCCAGCTGTTCAGTGGGATTTTCTCTTCTTTCGTTATGAACGCTTCTCATTGTGGATTCCAAACAATGTACAATTATTATGAAGCCATTGTTGCAGAACCCTAATCGAGTTTTGCCAACAGTGTAGTAAGGATAGTTTGCAGCAGAAGGAAAGTTTTGTTGTTGTCTATAGGGGTATTTCAGAATCAAGCTAGAATGCATTGACACAAGCAAATTTATGCGTATTAATGCTTGTTTTTAATGCTTATTTGTAGTTGAGTAACATAACATACTTGAAAAATTACCCGCGTTTGTCTTCTTCCGGTCCCATTCAAACTGTTAGTTCTTGATCACCTATATCATTATCGCAACTGCTGCTGTCTGCGTTTCAGATCCACGTTTGGATCTGACTTTGGACCTGAAAGCAGACGACAGCAGTTGTGATGGTAATGTAGGTGATCAAGAACTAACAGGCCAGAAGAAGACGAATGCGAGTTATTTTACAAGAATCTGTTCGTCGAAAATTTGCTAAACTTGGTGTTTGCAAAGTGTTGAACATACAGCGTAAAAAGTTTCCAATATACTGTTTTCCCAAGTTCAAAGTAATTCGTCGCACAGTTTCTTTCACAAAGTTAATATCCATTTATTTTTTTTCTGATTCTACCTAATTTATTTCGTGTTCTATTAATCCAAAGAAAATGTTACTGCAAACTCAAAATACAGCAAAATGAAAACTAACATTGTAACAATTTAGAGAACTGTACACATTTAAATAAATTTTTTTTTGCAATAAAAATGAACAGGTTCAATGATCTGACACTGACACCTTTCCTAGAATTAAACAAGTTTCACTCTTCAAATATTTCGTTTAATCAAGGCTACCGAGCCTACTTCTGAAAGCGCTACAGAGTTAGCATTAATACTATCAGTAAGAAGATTGTTCAAATGCGGTTAAGACAAAGAAAACCAGTTGCAAGAATCAATATGTGTTCTTTGATAAGTCATTATTTACAGCTGGGTTTCCGTGTGATGCTCATACTTCAAAGTTCGAAAAATGTTCAATATTAATGAAACCCTTAAGGAATGAAAAAGTTAACGTAGCGCCTGTAGAAAAACATGAATGAATGAATTGAATTTATTGCGTAGCAAGCAAAACGTGACAAGGAAAGAGTCAGTTGACCACTAATATCCTCAACGTACATAAAAAGAATAAAAATAAACATAAACATAAATAGTTATATAAATTCATCAAATAATCAAACAATACTGACCAAATTACAGCCGAGTTAAGAGCAAAAACTAATAGCCTCTAATGGGATATTCACTGAGGTTAAGTTTACGCAACTCAGTTTTAAAATCATTTAAGGAGACCACCAAGACCAGATCGCCAGGAAGGTCGTTCCACGGCTTCACAACCCGATTTGCGAGAAAAAAATTTCCGACAGTCGGGTTTGGTACTCTGAACAAGCTTGAGCTCGTGGCCCCGTGTTCGTCCATCCGAGCGAAATTCAAAAAAGTTTGTGGAATCACAGTCCACCAAACCATGTAAAAGAGAGAAGGTTAAATGTAAGTCTGTCCTTAACATCTGTCATTCAAGTCTGGTAATCAAGAGAGGCTCCCTATTGGTAAGTTTACTGAGGCCTTTAAATGATTTTATAAACTAGCTTGTAACACCCTCAAAAGAACTTTGTAACTTTTGCAAAGTGAGGGAACCGTAGTGGGTTTGAATATACGTTTGAAATGCTCCCCCCTTACTTCTACGTCACCTAGAAAGACTCTGTAAAATATTCTGATAGCCAAGAAACATTCTGAAAAGATACACTAGCCTATAGTGGAGTGCAGCATAGTGTGTGTAGTTAAAGAAAGTACTTGAAGCATTATTTACTTACTTTGGCATTCTGCTGTTAGAGGCTTCCATTTACCAGAGTAGCAGTCGGCCACCAGCAAGCCAGTGGGATTTCCAAAATTGCTTAAACATTCCAGTTGCACAAGATTTCCACTTGGAACGAAATCACAGTCAATATCTTGCAGTCCTCTTTCAGGCAGTGTCTCGTTTAAGTCGTTACAGATGCATCGTGCTAAAAACGAACAAACATCCAATAAATCACAAAGTTCACTGTTTTATCACGAACCCTACCTAAAACAAGAAAGTTCTGGGAAATTTCCAAGATTGATTAATTGTTTTAAGTCTAGACTGACAAAAAACTGTGATTGTAAAAATTAAATTCTTACAATTGACATAGACCACATTTTGCTTATTTCGGCTTTAATCAACGTTATTGAAACACAAACTGGTTCAACACACAATTGAAAATGGCTTTCAATATTTGCAAGAATAAGATAGGTTTAAGCCAAACTGGTTGTGATTGGCTGAGCCAGAGTCCTTCAGGTAAGCTATACTGGTGTTCTCATTCTTACAAATGCTTACTATTTAGCACGCATGCGATTGATTAATTCCATCCTGCTCATTTTTCATCTTCTAGTAAGGATGTTAGACTGTTATGAAGTTTACTATACGAAACAGAACAAGCGCATAGTAACAGTTTCTATTCTTCAGTGATATTAGCAATGCATGTCGTTGTGTTTTGGTAGGGGTTAACATAGTCAGTGGACAGCATTGCGTCGTACATATGGTGAAATTTGCTCCCTTCACTGCCCCAGACTACTTACATACAACCAAGAATTTTTAGGGTTGGGGAGGAGAATTTGTGACTGAGACCCATTTTGAAACGTCTTAGATACATTCACATTAGTTCAGTCCTAGTTTATAGAGGGCGCCGCGTGTTTTATGTGGGAATTTATACTTAGTTTTTAGCCTAAAATTAAACTAAACCAAACGAAACTAGCTTATATTTAATTATTGTTTAGCCTAGGTTAGTTGTAATTTAGTTTACTTTAGATTTGGGCTGACAAATTAGCAAAAATTACCAGATAGAACACGTGGCGCCCTCTGAAAACTCGGACTGAACTAATGGGGACGACTCTAACGTGTTTCAATAGGGACTTTTTAGAGTTACAAATTCTCCTCCCAAACCCTATAAATTCTTGATACAACCTACTAAAACTACAAACTCCAGTCAAAGGCGCTTGTTCACCATTTTGATAGTGTTGCCCATATTCCAAACACAGCATCCACGTTCCAGATTCTCCGTCATCCAACAGACTGATGTGGGCCATGTGAACTCGATTTAGTTATGAAAATTCGTGGCACTGCTGCGAAGTGTTGTTCTATTTTTTTTAATTTGCCGCTATTTTCATTATATTGCTCGAAGATTCTACGGTGCTATATCTAGGAGTTGAAGAGGTGAAAAGGCGCCTTTAACTTGCGCTAACCCTCAGTAAACTCTAGCTGTGATTAGTAAAGATGAAGTAAATAACCAAACGAACAAAAATTTGGTTTTTAACTTTATAATTTTTAATTTATTTATGATAAAATTATATGATTTTTTTTTGTTGGCGTTAGCAGGCTATAGCGGTTAAGCAGCGGTTGTAGTCAAGCCGATTCCTTGAGTAGGCTAACATCATGCCACGGTGTCAATCAACCACTGAAAGTGGCACTGGCCTATGCCAGTTTTATTTTTCTCTAGATCATAACAGTCAGTAAAAGAGACTAGTGATTGTTTCCCGCCGAGTGGTGGCTTCGCCTCCCTCCAGTCAGCTAGCTTAGCTTCACTTCAATGCCAGACACAAGTAACATTTAACTGCAAATTCATTCCCAAATAAACATAAATTCCTAACCATACGCATGGGTTGAAAGTGTGTATGACTAATAGTGTGTCACGCATCTATTAGTCACACACTAATTAGCAGTCTCCTCACCTAAATTAAATTGCTCACAGACTTATTTTGTTCCATGCACTACATGTCCCGGACTTAAAGCCTCGTTAGGAAATGAAGTAATTTGTATTGTCAGGTCAGCAGTGAGTTGTAAATTTGAATTATTATTAGGTGAGTTTGTTTTTATTCATATCTAGTCATACCTGGCCTGCAGACGGGCATCCTTTTAGACCATGTTCCATTGTTACATTCCCTCGACGTTGTCACATTTACGGCTAAAGGCTCCGCTACTGGTTTGCCGGCGACATGAAGTTCATACCCATCTTCTGTACATTCAAAGCTCAGCACAGTTCCATTTGGAACAATGTTGTTATCTTTGTCGGGCTAGGCAATCAATCGACAATTTGTTTTAAAAGAAGACAATTTAAATGAATGCAGTTGGGTAGATTTTACTAATGCACTAACGTAGCAACAAACATACACTGAACTGAAAGCTGGATTATAAAGCTCATTAATCAGAATTATTACCACCCAATCTTCGTTGTCTTTCAAAATATTGCCATAATCTAAGCGGATGTCTTTTACGGAACAAGACTCTGAAAAAGAAAGCAAAACAAAAGGAGACATTTATGTTTTTGTATGAAGGGTTTTTCATCAACACAACAACAACTAGCACGTACATGTAGCTTCTATAATTAAAAAAAAAAAAAACCACATTAACACATGCAACATAGCAGCTGCTACCACAATATAGTGAAGTCTTATATAACATAAGTCCTGCGTAATAAAGTCCTGTCATTTTCTCTTTCGCACAACTCTTTACACAGGTTACCAGAGATTATTACTGCTAAGGCTTGATTTGTTTTGTAGCTTTTTAGTACTTGTTACTGTTATGTATGCATTATCTCCCTTTATGTAGGGGGAGCCACCATATGTACTGTATACTCGTCAACCCCTTTTAGGTTTACAAAGCAGAACCCCGTAGGGTAGTGTAATAGGCTTGCGCACAAATACAACATGTCTGCCTAATGTGTCTATGTTTTATTATATATTTCTGTCCACTACAACAAACATAACAGTTACGAAAACAATATGCTACGATTTACATAAATTAAAATCAGACGAATCTATCAAAATAAACACAAAAATTCATTCATCCTGCCTACATTTTCTGTTGAGAGGTTAACTAAATTCAGACAACCAAATTCATGTTTATAACTTAAATGAAGTCAAACTAGACGCCCCCCCCCCCCCCACACACACACAACTAAGATTTAAGACCAGAACTCAGACTACAGCAAGAAGCTAAACACCCATAATAGTATCGATTTACAAACAAACACCCATAATAGCAGGGGCTGCAGTGAATTGTGGCCACCTAATCGAAAAATAAATAAAAAGTACATGTGTCATCGTGTTCCATTCCCAGCCACATGATATCACGTGATATTTCTATTGTTGCATAGTGGTCTTCACTCTAGTCCCCGGATGCTACGACGGTTTTTTTTTGCTTCCATAAAAATTAAAAATGTATGGAGATCTACTTGCAGGCTATTTGGCTTATTCTAATATTCTTTACAACAATGCTGTTCCACGCTGAAAGCACGGCCCTCATTATTGTTGTAGAATTCATTGTTAAAATTACCATTGTTGAATGGACAAAGTCGTTGTCGCTTACTGTACATTTGTACACCAAGGGGCATAAAATATGATCGCACTGTATTGAGGTTTAAAGGGTTTAACTAGCGTTAACCACTCCTGGTCATCTGCCCGAAGCCCTAAGGCCCTATGTCTGTATTGAGGTTCAAGTAGCCTGACAACAATGTAAATTTTTCAGTTGTAAATAAAAACACACGTCACACGTCTCCGGTTCTCGTCAGATCACCGAAGTTAAGCAGCATTGGCCCCGATTGATACTTGGGTGGGTGACCTCCGGAGAATCCATTCCGGGTGTTGCAGACATAGGGCCTTACGATTTCGTCGGACAGATGACCGGGTGCGGTTAACGCTCGGTAAAACCCTTTGACACGTCACAGAAGGTGGAAGGAATTCTCCATTGTTGACGCCGAAGTGCGCATTGTTGAACGGCATTGTTTAGCTCCAGTATAACGAAAACGATTATTTTTATGCCCAAAGGTGTGCATATGTGACTTTATTAAAACATATAGTTAGCAAATCTCATCGTTAGCAAGAGAGAGTCATCTTCAGGGTGTAAAACTGAAAAACTAAGTGATTCCCACCCAGAAGAAGCGCAAAGGCGAAAAGATGCGTGCGCGTGATGTGCAAGTGTGTGGGATTCATTGGATTGGACATTTGGAGAACTGTCTATCAAACATCAGTAACTGTGCCTATCGAGTGTCTGTAATTGTGTCATGTTTTTTTTTCAAAAACGCGTTAACATTTTAGACTTGTAACTGTTACTGTTGGTGATCATCAAACCTTCAGCGACAGAGGCCCAACTTTCAGAAGAGAAGGAAGACCTGTCAGGGTGACAACCACCAAAGGTTGTCAGCCCCTGACACAAGTCAAATTTCATGGTTTGCAACGATCGCCGATTGGTCAAATGAGAGCAGAGAGAGAAAGAGACAGCATGGTGCCAGTCAGCCAAGCTGCACACAGGTCAGCGCCACAATAATGGACGTTTCAGATGCAAAAGATAAGCTGGCGCTTCATTCCAGCAGAACAGGGAAGCATATCCGGTCAACAGCCATCCCATCGCAACAAGTAGATCTAAGTTTTGGAATATGGGGCGTTATTTTTATTTATTAGGTTTGTCGACTTACAGAATTAGGCAAAAATTCTCGATTTAAATAGCATTCCACAGTTATGGTGCACAAGTTGCTCATTTTTTATTAAAAATTTTCTTGAAGGAATTGACTTTGCTACCCCTGTTTGGAGCAATCCCAAAAAAGTGAACAATGGCTGGACATTGGGTAACATTTAATTTGGTAGCGTAATTTTTGTCAAAATTTCTTGTCGGCTATCATCATACTTTTCTCCTGTTGAAGATAGGTCAAGGGCTTTGTGAAACACCTAAACGTATTACAACTAAGCATAACTTCTTTTTTCTCCTTCTTTAAAGCCAACATTTAGAGTTCTCTAAAACAATTTAGTTTGTTTGTCAATTGCATTCAGCAATTATTAATATGTTTAATCATAATGTAGTGCAAATGAACGATACAGTGCATAATCCGTACTTCTTTGACAACACTGCTGCTAAAAAGGCATTATGCTGTTAGCGGAAGGAGAAACGAATTGAGTGCCATTGTGCACTTTGAGCTTTGTGTGGGTCCACAGGGACTCAGAACAAAGTGAGCAAGCATTGGTGGAGTTTGTCAGAGCGGTTGATTCTGCAAGCGGATGCTGGATCGAATGCCATTGCACGACCAGCCAAAGCTGTAAAAAAATACCTCAACATTTGTCAAAAGGCGAGCTGAATAGCTTTTTCATGCCTTTTGACAAATGTTGAGCAATTTTTTAAAAGCTTTTTAAAAGCATCCACTTGGAGATTCAACCGCTCTGACCACTCCACCTATGCTTGCTGACTTTATGCAGGGCCTCCGTGGACGCACACAAAGGTCATAGTGCACAATGGGACTCAAATTCTTTCTCCTTCCGCTGACAGCATGATGCCACTTTAGCAGCAATGGTGCGAAAAATATACAGATTTAATTTTTCAAATTAAACAAGTTTATGATGATCGAAGATAACGATGAACACGCATGTATTTTTGAAATTCACAACGAAAAATTTACTATCGGTTGTTTCAGCTAAAAGAATTATTCTTTTCGCTATTTTTACCACTTTCTACGAGAAAGCAGGGTTTAAGACAGTTTAGAGGTAAAAATGTCAACTCACTGAACTGTTTTTGATGAACGTCGGCGAATTTTCAATCCAAATCGTGGATCTCTTCCGGCTAGAAATATATTTACACTATTTACACGACATCTGGAACACACACTTGGACTACATCTAAGCTTCTTCGACTCTGCAGTATTCGTGCAGTGTAAAACTTCAAAAATCCAACGAACACTGCAGCGTCGAAGAAGCTTAGATAAAGTCCAAGTGTGTGTTCCAGATGTCGTGTAAATAGTGTAAATATATTTTTGGCCTGAAGAAGATCCACGATTTGGATTGAAAATTCGCCGACGTTCAGCAAAAACAGTTGAGTGAGTTGACATTTTTACCTCTAAACATGAAATCTCAACGTAAAATGCCGATCTTTAGGACAGTTATGTGGGTGTAAAAGAAAACGGTGTCATACATGAAATACAACATACAGTACAGCAACAGAAGCACAAATTGCAACATTAACACGGTCTGGTCCCTTATGTGCATGATCCGCCAAATTATGTTTCTTCAATCACATTTTTGTGCATTCACACTTCACATTTCCTGTGTATCTGGGCCACATAAGAAGCAGAATGCATGTTTTGCGTCGTGCGGCCTGGTTGTTGTATCATGTTGGTCTGGTGGTCATAGCGGTTCGCAATAATATGAAGGCGCATTTCTTGTTGCCAAAGTGTCAAACAGAGGGCGTGTCACACTCAAGTAAAGTAACATAGGGCGTGCTGCAAGAAATGCTGATTTATATTTTGAAACATTCAACTGGGCTCACAAAGACCGCATTCAGAACTAAATTAAGGTTCTAGCTGTGCTTAGTGAACATTAAGGACCTTAGTCTTAATTAAGGTAAAACAAATGCTGATTTTCGTTCTATTCGCTCACTCTATCAGCGCATCCTCTTATTCATTTCACCGTTATCTAAGTTGTGGTTGTTCCCCCTCCCCCTCCCGATTTAAGGTCACTGTTATTCAACAAGCGAAATTAATACTGGCGATTAAGAATATGTTAATTTTATTTTTTAGCTTGTTTTTCATTGTTGCCGGAAATAGTCGAGGCAACAAAGTGACAATTGTTGCTTTCTAATGTGAAACAATTCAATTGGGTTCACAAAGCCCGCATTTAAAAAAAAATAATTCATTTATCCACGTCAATCATCCAATTTTGAGGCCGTGAAATTATACACACTGTATAAATATTTCATTTTTGGTTCTCAACAATGAATCAACTTTTCACTGGCAGACAATGTTACTTTCCACCTGGACAAGCAACGATGTACGACAGCCATGATAGATCTTGTACACCTAAATTGTTGACAATGCACGGTTGCACGTTTTTTATGCACCTAAATTGTTGCTCAGCGAAATTGGTTGTTTGGCCGCATGTCCGGTATTGTCTGGTAATGGCATCTATACCACGCGCCATGGCTGTTTGCTGTGACGTGCATATCACCTGACTGGGCTAGTCCAATCAGACGGCCAAACAGCCATTGTTCTCGTTCGTCATTGGCTAACTCATGGTGACGTCACGGCAAACAGCCATTGCGCATGGTTTAGTTTGTTTGGTGTTAAGTTTACTTTGTTCTTATCCTTTTATTGTAGTCAAGAGCGTACGAATGTAGTCATGGGTCTGGATTATAGAATTGGTTGGGTGGTCAAAGCAAAACGGCACTAAGATTAGTTCCGCAATATATATGGAAGCATCCTTAACAGCACCGTGTTTATATAGTTTGTTCCACATTATGTTTTCAGAAAACTGACTGGATGACGACTCGTTTCCTTGCACTAAGAGTGCAAAAACATGTGGATATCACACTTGTAGACTCAACAAGGTTACTGTTGAGTTTACGAATGGGATGTTTACGGATTTTTTTGCACTCGTAGTGGAAGAAAACGTAGCGTCATACAGTCAGTTTTCTGAAAACATAAGGTGGAACAAAGTATAGTAGTGTATCAGCGTAGCGTAATTATTTTGCAGATAAGAGAATCAAGAATCATTTTAACAGAACACGGACAATTCCAGTGATTCGAAGGCCTAACAACAGGATATTTATATAAAATACAGTATATTTTGCACACCATATGAGAAAGACTTCCCGATGCGTGCTTCTTGTAACATTTTAACCAGATAATAATTACCATTATCATGATGCAGAATTCGCAATAGGGAAAACTGTTATAATAATGCGACAATAAGAAATGCGATTACCACGTTTTACGTACTCAATACGCAGCGGACGTCAGTGTCGTTCGGGTAGATCCATTCTTTCTGCTTGCACTGAAGTGTTCCAACGGCTTTCATTTCGGGGTATGTTGGATGACACTTGAATTCGTATTCTTCCCCACTTGCAAGAGGTTTAGTACACTCCTTGGCCAGCAGGAGGTTGCGCTCGATGAGAATGGCGTAATTGATTTCTTCGCAGAAACACCTAGCTACACAAACAACAACGAAAAATTACAACAAAAGAACTGTAGGTTGATTACATAAATATTTACTAATAACATGTTCTCTCTCCAACTCGTGGGATAGACATGTGACATGTATACACCAAGAGTTGACCAGGATATACTTATTATCAAGATAATTCTTTACTTGCACACCAGATAATATGGCAGTAATACATAAACACTCTATGAGATGGTGTAGCGTCATGGATATTGCACGAACCCACTAGTGCATTATTGGCAGAACATATGAGATTTTGTGCAATATCGGATTTTTATCCCTCGACTTTGTGGTTCTCGAGTGGATTCTGAACAATGGCTTTTCCTCGGCTTGCTGTCATAAATCGTTGCTTTACATCAGGAAATCTTTGTGTAACCGTCTGGGCATTCAAGGTCTTCGTGCACCCTCTTTTAGAATACGTATGCCACCCTACTGTGGTCCACAGCTTTGCTGTGGGATATTGATTTGGTGGAATCGATCCAGCGTCATTTCACGAAAGGTCTGCCGGGCTAGAGAAACTTGTCTCCAAAAAAACGTTTGAGTGTTGCAGGTTGGAAACACTTGAACTGCGAAGATTAAAATTTGACCTTCTGCTAACTTTTAAAATTTTACATGATTATTGGCGTACCGTAAAGATTCTTTTGCGATCAGACTGGTTCCGGCTTGGAATTCATTGCCGGAGGAGACTGTGTCGACATGGACCGTGTCTGGTTTTAAACATGTACTGAATGGTGTTCCCCTCACCCTCACCAGCTTTCTGGAAAGGAGGCATTAGCTAACTTAACTGTTTTTGGGACTGGTACTAGTGGCTACCGTCCCTTCTATTTTTCCCTCCATCGTCTGTGGAAAACTCTATTACTATTACGCTATTTACTTATGTTTCTCTCACGGCTTTATTGTTCAGAACCAAGAGTGTAATTCAAGTCAGATACCGTATCTCATTAGTGGATTCTGACACAATGAAAATGCGCGACTCTACTGTTACGTCACTGAATAACGGAATTCCGCAACGACGATGAACAAACATACAACACGTGGCAACGACAGTACCTAAATAAGGGAATCAATGAGCTTTAGAATGCTTACAATGTGTAAGCTCGTGGAGAACAATAAGAACCGTATGGTGGTTGGATAAATCGTTATAAACGGGACAGAAAGCCAATTGGGCTCGATAAATCGGGCACGCATGAAATGTTATATGTTCTGCCAATAATGCACTTGCTGTGCCACACGTCTGTTATTGCCAGAACACACTCGATTTCATGCGATATCCTGTACATCCCAGTGCCGTATGATTCTCCTTGTTGTCCCCACACTTACAGATTGTAAGCATTCTAAAACCCATTGATTCGCGTATTTAGGTATTGCTGTCCCCATGTCCATGTGCTTTGTCTTTGTTCATCGTCATCACGGAATTCCTTTAGTCAATGACGTACAGTAGACACACGCATTTAAATTGTGCTGAGAACCTGCAAGAAGAATGTCTGACTATGTCCCACTCAGGACAATACATTAGTGTGTGAAACATTATTCAGAATAGACGCTAGAACTACACAGCGGCAATATTTTTTGCATAAATAATAACGCCTATCTTTGACTGTATTTAGTCCTATTGTTTTGTTTGTTAAGTTTCTGTTAGTAAACTGGGCTTTTTTGATCCTCCACGCCTTAGGCAACAATTACTTTGCCTAGAAAAAATGGGCAAAATAATTGTTGCCTAAGGTGTGGAGGGATAAAAAAAAACACAGTTAGAATCCCAGGCACCATATATTCTCTTCCTAGCGTGTAGGACGTTACTGCATTCTCAAACTCTCTTAAACATATCAAGTCCTCAGACATCAAAACTGTATCAGAATACATTCGATTCAATTGTCTCCAGAAACACATTTGAGTGTTGCAGGGTTGGAAACACTTGAACTGCACTTGAAGATTAAAATTTGACCTCTTTGAGGTAAAACGAAGAAATCATGCCCTCCCCTCATTTCCCACGTGTGTGAGTACGTCTTCACTTGCATGAGCTATGATAACAGATTAACTTTCTCTCTATTGTAACATTATGGATACTTTGTTACCACTTTGTTACCGCATTTCTCCCCTGCCTGCTCTTAATTGTCCACTTGCCCATACCTGATTGTTGTTATCGCTCTTAACTGTTGTTGTACTTGATTGTATCCTCTACATATTGTTAGGACTGGGCTCGTTGTTGCTCTCTGTCTCTCTTTCTCTTTCTTCTACTTGGGTGGGTGACCGCCTGGGAATCTGGCTGTTGCAGACATAGGGCCTTAGGGCTTCGGGCAGATGACCAGGAGTGGTTAATGCTCGTTAAACCCTTTAAACCCTTTAAACCCTCTTTTTCTCTCTCGTTACTGCTAAGTGAGTGACGGAGGCATGAGCAGCCTTTCCTCTCAGCAGCCTGCTTCTGCACAGCCACCATCACGGCTTTAGGCCTAACAAGTCCCAATGCTGAAATGATTTCGCCTTGTGAATTGGACCTAAGTTTACCTTGCTGAGACCCGTCCTTTTGTATTCTCTCGATTACACATACATTGATTGTAGTAAAATGAGGATTACGGTGAAGATGGGTGATAATATTGCGATTGACTCCTACCGTGGATTAGGACGCGACCAAATGCACGCTAGACGGAGGAGAGCGTTAGATGAAGTCTATCTTGGTACTCGCGGCTCTCTTCATATGCTCAGAGGTCTGTGGGGACCGAAATCCACGCTCATACTACTGACTTTATCAATACATGAACATGTGTACATCTGTTCAGAAATGCTACTTACTCTCTATAAACGTTTTGGAGGTGATGATAGAAATTTTACGCTTTCCCCCAGCAAACATGCACACTGTGTAATAACCTTTTGGAAACATATTTAGTGGCTAAGCATCTTTTTGACGAATATTAATAGCGGTTTAATGAACTACCACTCGCCGAAAGTTCCTAATAAAATTATGCTGAATTTAAATGGGCCTAACATTTTGAGGTGGGTTTGTATCACAGCTGCTTTCTCTCAAGCCAATTTTACCAGCTCGATGTGATGTATGCTACTATGGTATTATTAAAGTAGGCTGTTATATTAATTAGGCGTATTGTGTAAAATATTCGTGCCTAATGTTAGATAAAACATTACCTTCAACACATTCAGTAGTTGGAGACCAACTGCCATCCTCACAGTTCGCAGTCGACTTTGGAACTAAGACGGATTCATTGCTTGGAACTTCATACCCTTCGTCGCAAACCAGCTGGATCGTACTGTTGTGAGGCAAAAAGCTACCTGGAGGAATCTGAAATTGGTTTTTGTTTTTTATTTTGATTAATCTAGTACACATGCGGATAAAGTGGTAAAAATATTTTATAAAGTTACTTGGCAAGAAAATAAAAAGCAGAAACAACTGGGCCAAGAAAAGTATTCATCACCGTCGTGTAAAGAAAGATTTGTCATCGTAGGTCAAGAAGGGCATTACATAATGTCGGGCCAAGAAAGGCTTCGAACACTTGGGTCAAAAAGGGTATTAAACTATGTCAGGTCAGTGCACTGGAAAGCATCTAGTCAAGAAAGGTGATGGTTACTCTCTGGTTAAATCATGATGGGAATCGCACAATGCCAGGATAATAAAGGTTTTGAACACTCGGCTTCCGAAGGGTATCATTGAACAATGTCAGGTCAATAATGTTAAAGGACACTCTCTAGTAAAGAATGTCGAGAAAGGTTTGGACAAGGTCTTGTCACGGACGAGATGGCAATTGGACAGTGTTAGGTCAAGAAAGGTTTTGAACACTCGGGTCAAGAAGGGTTATCGGACAATGTCAGGTCATGAAGATACCGAAAAATGTCTAGTCAAGAAAGGTGATCGGTATTGTCTGCTCAGGTTAAGATGAGAATTGGACAATGTTGGATGAAGTAAGATTTTGAACACTCGGACTAAGTAGGGTATTGGACAATGTCAGGTCAAGAAAGGTACTGGAAATGTCTAGTAAAGAAAGGATATTGCCAGAAAGGACCACGATATTGCCTGGTCAGGTGAAGATAGGAACTGGACAATGTCAGGTCAAGAATGGTAAAGAACGCTGTCTAGTCAAGTCGGTCAAGAAAGGTTTTGGACAATAACTTATCCAGTAAAGATGGGAATTGGACAATGTCAGGTCAAGAAAGGTTTTCAATACTCAGGTCAAGAAGGGTATTGGACAATGTCAGGTCAAGGAAGGTAGCAAATGGCTTGAAGAGAAAGGTAATGGATATTGCCTGGTCAGGTCAAAGCCGGACATTCTTTTTGTAAAGAACATTGGTTTACTCAAAGGGTCAAGAAAGGTTTTGGAAACTCAGGGTGTTGGATATTGTTAGGTCAGGTTGGGTCAAGAAATTTATTTGACTGTGTCTGGCCTGGTTCAGAAGATAGTAGGAAAATGTCGGATCAAGAAACATAATGCACACTGCCAGGTCAAAAAGGATACTGCACAATGTCAGGTCAAGAATGGTTTTGGACAGTGTCTTGTCAGGTCAAGACGGGACTTAGACAAAGGGTGTTGGAGAATTTTGGTCAAGAAAGGTATTGAAAAATGCGAGCTCAAGAAGGTTAGCTAAAATGTTTGCTAAAATGAAACGTGGGTAGTTAATTTGAAAACAATAAAGCCAGCAGTATTGCTAAAAAAAATCACAAACACTACTTTTGATTTTTAAAAATCACCACTAAATTTTTCATGCATCTGTCATAATCCAGCTAATAAAACCTAAGTATCACGCAAAAGCTTGTGTAACTTGTATTATACAAAGTTCATACATTTTCCACTTACCATGTTATACCGCTGATACTTAGTTACGCCCTTGAAGAGAGTGTATAGGTGGTCCACTTCTTCAATTTCACAATGTTCTAAAGATAGGAGAGAAGTCGATATTTAGAACAATTATAAAGTATAAAGTCTTCTATCTATAGAATTTGCCAATTCGATTTCTTTTATTCTTTGTATTTGTTCATCAAGTAGTGCAATGGAAATAACGTCTGTCTTAATTTTATGTATCCAAATAGGGGGTTATAGTTATAAATAGCCATTTTTCCCCGGCATGCTGAAGAGTCATCGTGGCTGAGCGGTTGCAGAACTCAGCCGAGAAGCTGATCTGGTCGAGGATCAGTAATGGTACCCCGGCATATTCCTTGCCAATCTGAACTCGAAGGATAATTAACTGAACAAAAAACGGCTTTGCTGTTTAGAAAAAAAAAACTTTAGAGCTCGTATCCCCATACTCACAGCCGTGAAGGTACACGAATAAAAACGGATTAGAGTTCACTCGAACGCAACGAACTATAATTTGAACTCCAATTCCAGGGAACAAGGTCTTTCCCACAGTGACTCATCGTCGCTCACGTGCTACCTGGATACAGACTACAAACATAATGAAAGGCGTGAAACCAGCCAGAAGTCATATCTTAGAACAAACGTACTAGTTGAGCGTTACTAAATTTTACGCTGACGCGCTATTATAGTCACTGGAACTCGTGCTCAACGCCATTTTATTGATAACTTGTCTCACGTTCAAAGTCATTATTTGTACCACTAGGTTGTCCAAAGCTATCTGAAAGCGTTTTAGCCTCGAGGTGAAACCCAGCCATTTCGGAAGTTAAACTGGGACTAGCGGAGTCGCTCGCTCATTCCGCGTCGTCTCACTCCCCTTCCCTCCCCCCCTCCGTCTCGCCCCCCCCCCCCCCACTAAGTTGTCGTTCGGTCGGTAGATGGCATCGTATGTTCACGTTGCCGGACGTTGCGTTCTGGGCGCAGCTACTATCTCAGCGGGCCTTGGCTGCTATTCTTATAATTTGCCGTTCCGTCGGTAGATGGCATCGTATGTCCTGCTGGCTGCGCTGCAGATGCAGATGACTGCTTCGTATGTCCTGCTTGCTGCTGCTGCTGGCTGCTGCTGGCTGCTTTGCGGATTTTGTGTAAATATAGTGTATATATAGATAGCAGAGACTAAAAAGCTTCTCAGATCGTTCTGGACAACGTAGTTGGTACAAAAATGACTCCAAGAGAGACTTTAGTGTGAGATAAGTTAACAATAAATACGTTCAGTGCGAGGTAAGCGTACAATTTAATAATGCAAAATACAGGTACGTTTGTTCTACGGTATGAATTCTGGCTGGTGTGACCCCTTTCATTATATGAACATTCTGTATCCATGCGGCACGCGAGCGACGACGACCCTGTGGTTTTTCCCACTTTAATGGACTTTTTTCTCCTTCAAAAATATCTGCAAAATTGAGCTGGTTCATCTATATGAGCTTTAGTTTGCTTCAGACGGCTTACGGCTAAAAATAATGCTAAAAAAGAAAGATTACAGCAATGGCATTTTGGTATTCTGTTGAAAGCACCACCCGCAATTTGGTCTACATTTGCCTCCAGCCTTGTTCCCTTTTGGTTGTTGGTTAATTCGTGTTAGCAAGCATATTCTACGCAATCCTTAAGATCTCACGAAAAACTTCTTGAACTGCATGTTTACTTTGTGAATTGACATTTTCGAAATCATCAAGGTACATACCTAAAGCCAAATTAGGCCTAATACTTGAAATCAAGCTGCTCTCCCCCACGTAGATCTCTAGACAGATTGTTTCGCTCTTGTTAGGGCGAAACAGTCTGTCTAGAGATGTGGGTGAGAGCAGCGTGATTTCAGTGACCACTAATGGGCTTAAACTTGGGTGGCTAAAATTCAGTAGAATGGAGCCCAAACAAGCAGTAGTTTCTGATTTTCAGCTTGCCGAAACCAGTCCGGTTTAGTGCTTGTGAAATTACAAACAACAAGCCGGACACCTTTGCTCTCATCCACAAAGTATTCTCTATTGACGAGCCCAAACAAGAGCGAAACAGTTTGTCTAGAGATTTCTGTGGGTGAGAGCAGCTTGATTTTAAGTGATCAACTGCCATTAATAGGTCTAACTATGGGTGCCTAAGCTTCAGTAGAATGGAGCTCCATATAAGCAGTTTTAGGTTATACCACACGCCATGGCTGTTTGCTGTGACGTGCATATCACATGACTGAGCTAGTCCAATCAGACGGCCAAACAGCCGTTGTTATCTTCGTCATTGGCTAACTCATGGTGACGTCACGGCAAACAGCCATTGCACATGGTTTAATTTTGTTTTTCAAATTGCTGAAACCACTCCTCTTCTTGCTTGTTAAACTAGGCCTGATGCGTGAGGTAATTTTTTGGTTACCTACGGCACAGAAAGATCAGAAAATAATAAGAAAAATAACCCCTGCTTCCCTCTAGGCACTATCAGGTGAACTAGCAATTCTCTCGCATGGCTAGCAACCATCTGGTCCAACCTACAACCATATTAGGGGGGTACACAAAATGGCCACAACGACTGGCCAATAATCTTCGCGATGTGTTCGGGAATTGGCCAAGCAAGTCGCATCTTTGATTTGTGAGTCGCGACATCTATTGACAGCCAGCGTCGGTTTTCGAAATAATAATTTTTTTTTTATCGTAGATTTGCGTGACAAATTTGTATTACCAATAAAAGTTTTTTTTAATAGTTTTAAAGCAAACACTTAGCCATAGCTAAGATGTTTCTCTGTGCTTGGAAAGAAGCAATGGATACACCTTCGTGTATCCAGAATGTGTTGTAAGGGAAGGAACGTTGGCAATATTTCTACTGTCAGTGTTGCCCTCGGCTGACAGACAGTGTCAACAGAACAAATCAATCGCATCAGCGGCGCTTTCGGCAGCCATATTGTCCAATCCAGTCGTGTATGCTATTTTTTATCCAAAATCCGGCCAGTACTGTTGTAGAGTTCTGTCTATTGCCAGCTTGTTTACGGAGGATATTTAGCCAATCCCAAACTCGTTTAAAACCTATAAAGCCTTTGTTAGGCCTACTGAGACCCAGAAACTTACCAATTAAATAAGTTTTATCCTCAAGCAACACATTCAGGTTAGCATCTACCTACAGGTTTACAGCTTCGCTAAGCAGTGGCATCGCTACAGGAAGCAAGGATGAGCAATGCTCCTGTAACATTTTTCCGTACCCGTCTAGTTAACCCTCCCCCCTCCCCACCTCCCTAGAAAATTAATGCATTTATTTCTGCCCAATTGATGAAATGAGCATTGTACAAGAAGACTGGAGAAACAAGTTTTAGTTTTGTATTAGTCTTCCCTATATAACTTATGCCTAACTCAAAAGTTTTTAGTAATGCTGGAAGAAGAGGATGCATAAGTTCACCCAGAGCTGTATAAACAAGAAAACTTGACAAGAGAAAAATAAATATCCAGACTGGTTTGCATTCATAAAAGACTCAACCCGAAAATAGATGTGAATCCTATTATGGAATCATATCACTGAATCCAAGAATTTATAGGGTTTGGGTGGAAAATTTGTAACTCTAAAAAGTCCCTATTGAAACACGTTAGATTCGTCCCCATTAGTTTAGTCCGAGTTTTCAGAGGGCGCCATGTGTTTTATCTGGTAATTTTTGCTCATTTTTCAGCCCAAATCTAAAGTACACTAAATTACAACTAAGCTAGGCTAAATAATAATTAAATATAAGCTAGTTTCGTTTGGTATTGTTTAATTTTAGGCTAAAAACTGAGTATAAATGCCCACATAAAACACGTGGCGCCCTCTATAAATTAAGACTGAACTAATGTGAATGTATCTAAGACGTTTCAGTATGGGTCACAAATTCTCCTCCCCAACCCTATAAATTCTTGCTGAATCATATCATCGAATCAGTTAACTGAATCACATAACAACTGGTAAAAATTGGTAGTTAGGAGTACGGAGGGAAGGGATCTGTCATAAGTGTGCATACCGTGTTACTGGTCTTAACTACCAATATGGCTGCCCCACCCAAGTCAGAATTGTGCATGGGCTTGCCTGCTTCCACCCCCCCCCCATCCCTAGTAAACATGTTCTAGCATCGCCACTGTCTGTAAGAAAACAAGGGCTCTGGTGTAATGAATCATTCATCATGCTTAGTTCATTGACATTTCATTTAATCTTTATTTTCATTATTCTCTTAAGATAAATATTCGCTGTGAAACTTCGTTAAGTCCTCCAGAGAGCATATTAACCCTTTCCTGTCCCGTGTCCAATTAAGGACCATTCGCTCCCTGACAATTTGTCCCAAAGTTCGTCCCCAGACACCACGTCCCCCATTTTTTTTTAAATAACAGACTTTGGCTTCTTCATATTTATTCACGAGGTCCTGAGGTCACGAGGTTTTCGCCGGGTGTGAGGCTGAAATATCCGACTTTATCTCAATTTTTTCCAATAAAATTTAAATACTCTCTTTTTGGCTAATTAGCCTAGTTTTCGTATTTCGCAAACTTTAGATTTTTCTAAGGTACGTTTTACCGACTCAGCTTGGTTTTTAACTTCTGATGGGTAACAATATTGTAAAAAAAAACAGGGAACGAATTTTGGGATGAATTGTCTGGGGACGAAATGTCCGGGGGACGAATATTTTGGGACCGTTTGGTGCGGGTCCGCAATTCGTCCCAACACGCAATGCAAGCTTTGTGAGGGGTCGCTGGAGACCCCGAGCACGGTGAGCAATTTCGGCCCAATGGTCAGAGACCCCGACTAGAAGTTAATGCCGGTTCGAACTCTGTAACCGACCTAAGTAACACGTCTATAAAAAAAATACGCATCCAGCCTGGCATGGGCACTAATGAGTTAAAAAGGTGCAATTCTTACGCAGGCAAACTGGAATGGGTGGATCCCACTTCTCATCCTTATCACATACAGCCGTAGTTGGCCCAGAAGGAGTAGTGTTTTCGTCACATGTGAAGTCCACCTGGCCATTGTAGCCAGTGCCACTGAGAAAAATTATTGTGCCGTTGCGGGGATCATCTGGCTCGCCACAGTCAAGTGCTGAAAGTAAAAATAAACACTTCAGTGATTAAAGAAAAGAAAAGAAAATATTTAAAAAAATCAGGAATAAAATGCGTCAAAACGTGTTTCTCAGTGGCTGTCCCAGGAGAAATTCTCGGAAGGGGCCAAACAGTGGGGGCAAAGCACTGGGCGATACAGCCTTATCCGGATTCTGAACTGCACTTTTTGACACATTCTCGGGGAATCTCATTGGCGATCAGAAGCGTTTGTTAAAACGCATGATTATTTTATGATCATGCTGATTTTAATAACATTTACTCTAGCTTAACGTAAACCCCAAAAAATTGTAACAAAAAATTTTTTTTTGTTTCGCCACTTTGGTTTTCTTGGATAGATGGGGAAACCCTGGCTGTCTTCTCCCCACCCTTCCCTGTGCCACTGCCTTTCTCTTTCTGAAAGAATTCTGGGTCAGTGTCACAGGAAGTTTAACAGTAAACCACAATTAAGCTGAAAGAATTCGGGTCAGTTCCAGAGGAAGTCTAAAAGAATCCAGTGAGCCACAATTAATCTGAAAGAATTTGGGTCAGTTCCTGAGGAAGTCTAAAAGGATCCAGTAAGCCACAATTAATCTGAAAGAATTCTGGGTCAGTTCCTGAGGAAGTCTAAAAGAATCCAGTAAGCCACAATTGTTCTGAAAGAATTTGGATCAGTTCCTGAGGAAGTCTAAAAGAATCCA